>SJJU01002202.1:0-43003 GCA_012932125.1 Conopomorpha cramerella | reverse complement strand
TTTTGAACTCAGACGTTTCCGTGTTACATGGCAGTCAGGTGCAATGCACGGAATGAAAATATCTGTCTGTAGTGCTTAGCTACTAAAAACACTAATTTGCATTATACTTATGCTTTGAACTATTAACCTTCTTGACGATTATAAATGTACGTAGATATATATACAGTGACTGTAGATGCCGCTTTTGGTTATAAAAGCTAGAATGGCATTTATATCCAAGTTAAAGATATTCGGCCCATAAGATAACTACTTATTCTTAAAAAGACAGTTCCGTCCACTATATCACGATAATGAGGCCTGTGCACACTTTGCGATCCTTCACACAAATGTTTCAATGCTGCTGAAATGTTGTCAATAATATTTCAGCTTTAAATTCGTAGTTTTTATGGATTATTTTTTTCAATTGTAGTTGAGTTCGTTTTTAAGATCTATTGAAAAAGATGCAGAAATTGAATGTGAATAATTAATAAAAACAAACTGTCAGTGAAAAAGTATATGCCATTATATTTATATCGGGCTTTCCTATCTTTTTTGTAGTATCTAAATATACGTTGTTATTTTACACAATATGTAGGTTGGTAATATAAGCAGGATACATACATAGCAAAACGCTTCTCCCTCGGTTACAATTGATATATACTTTCTGCAGCATCGAATCGTGTTTTACTTATTTTTCATTCACTTATCAATAAATTTGGTACAACTTATACTAAAGTTATAACAGGTCTACTGAAACTAGTTCTTTATTATTTGACATAGGTACAACTGACAAGTTATGAAGAGTATTATGTATACGGCATAGTTGTAACGTGTTTATTGGCCTATAATATTTTAGTAACCTTTCTCTGATCGTGCATACCGAATGGTGTGCAGATCTTAAAGCCGTAACGTGATCTCCCCGTCACGCTTGGCATCCGATCGTGCCACGGGGCAATGCAGCGTCTGTTTCATTTCTAGCCGACTCGACTTTTCCCACCCTATAAGGGATTACTGGCGTGAGAGAATGTAGGTATGCATCATTTTATATGTCCTATATGGAATTTCGTTTGTAGCGGCAACCGTGTAGTAGCATAATAAATGACGAAGACAAATCTAAGAGCACCCAAAATGATGCGCAGTATGAATAGATTACTAAATGTGGAAGAAGCGAAAGAGATTTGTCAGATCCATAGCACGTGGAAGTCGATTGTTTCTGCCTATCCCTCTGGAAGACAGAGGTGTATGTACATATGTACAACTCGCAATGTATACAGATCGCAGATGACCTCGCATTGTTTTTTTCAAATGTGTACGAGTACGTACATACCTGCATTTGAACCGCCCCGACCCCATGGTCACTAGTCTGACGTTTGAATCTTTTACAACAGCTGCTCCTCAGCCGCTGATCCAACATCACAATAAAGTATTCATAAAGAAAAGGTCGTTTAATAAACTTTGATGGCGCTCGTAAAACGAAAAATATGATTTTACACAAGAATAACGCTTATGAATGGCCCCTACTTTATTTCGCCAACCACGCGATAGGAAGTATGTGGTTTCGATTGTAAAAAGCACATAAAAACGAACTTGTTATATGTCTAACGGTCCACGGATCGTCAACTCGAAATACTGCCGTTTATGTCAATATAACGCGTTTCATGTGTACATTATTAATTACTAATGATGACTGTTAAAAACATAGCATCGTTTTTTAGAGATCACTTTCTTTGGTTTATGAGTTCTTATTCGGAAAATGTGTAATGTTCTAGTTTTTTTTACATCTTTAGCTTAAATTAATTGCTTATAAATAGCCAAGTGAATAATCAGTTATAGATTAGCTTGGTTTGGGAACAAATGCTGGTATTTCTTATCATTATGTTAATGAAGTTAAATATTAAAGTCATGTAATTAACAAACTGGTGATTTAACAGTTTAATCTCAGAGGAGAAAATAAGTAAACGTCATTTCGCTCAATGCCCTTATCCTAACCCTAAAAATGTTATAAAGTTCTGAAATCTTTTGCTACATTCGGAACAGTAATATATCACAAAGTTCATTACTTTCAGTGATTTTTTTTGTTGGAAATATATAACCGTAGGTACGATCTCGGTCCGAGGTTTGGCTGATCTGCCAAAACCCCTATCCACGAACAAAATCGGGCGTCATTTGTCAAACTGAAATATACGAAGGTAGTGAAAAGCCGTTGAAAGCCTGCCATTTTCACGAGAATTCCCCAACAGGACCGCATTGCGCTACGTTTCCGTGGCGCAGAGTGCCTCCTACTTCTTTCCAACAGTTTTAGGTGAAAACTGTGTAGACGTTTAAGTTTTCGGCTGGTGGATATATCCACTTAAAATTTATCTCTTGTACTTGGCAAGAATTTCTGTAGCACTACAAACACGTAACGAAATGTTGAGAGAATTTAACTAAACGGCACAAACACCTGCCGACGCCAGCAACAGCGCTCGGTAACATCTTATATTGTAGCGAAATGCTAATTCGGAATACATTCCACGGCGAAGTGTTGCCGACCTACATTGACACTCAATGAGATTGAAAAATAAAAAGAAAATAAAAAACTATAAGCGCATAATAAATGTGCCCTTAACAGTCACAAATGTTACCAAACATTCACAAAGCGACACCATATTGTGTAGAGTGGGTGTATTTATTTGATTCGGTTCTGGAGGAAAATCTTATCTGTGTGATCGATGCTTGCGATCACTGTGTAAGAGAAAGTACAAACAAATAACTGTATAGGTTGTATGAGACGAGACGTGGTTCCGTGCGTCGGCGCAGGGCCGGCCGACCGCAACAGTCCCGTTACCCGCGACGGCCATGTGATCCACCATAGATATCCTGCTAGACATCAACTATCCAATACAATCACACCGCATCGTCTCCCTAACTCGCCTCCCAGGAACATGTTAACCGCAAACCGAGGAAATGTCATCGCGAATGATATCGAGACATTGGAAATGCATAAATGGACAGTGTGCTAAGATTTAACTCGATTGCCTATTGGTTTAGTATTTATTAGCTTTAGATAAATTAGTATCTAAAAATATTTTGGTTTTTATAATTAGGTATTCTAATTAATTCCTGTTTAACCATACAGATAGATAAAAACACTACAATCGTAAATATCATAACGGAGTTAAACCATGACCTAGGGTAACTGAGACCACGTTTCATTGACTCAATTAATGAGTGAGTTAGACCGCAATAAAACAGGAGTGTGGTAATGCCGCTAAAGGACAGCGGAGCGTGCAAAATCTTTGCGAAACTCTAAGGAAATTCGATGCCGTTGCAGTTAGTTAATTTGCATTGCAATTCAAAGATGTTTGTCGTTGATTAAAGCCGTTTTTTTTTTGCCTTCAATACTACTAGTATGTTTTACTTAGATATTGGCTAGACAGCAAAAAAACGGGAACTATTATGCACGCAAGATCGCGCGCGCATTCTAGGCCAAGTCAAACATTGATTTCGGGTATGCTCCGGTGCCGTGTGCAATAACGATCAATTAAATTTAAAGGCTATCTATTACAAAGCAATGAATCGAAAGCACTGATAGCCGGTATCGTATCGTTCCCAATTCATGGTGCGCGGTCGATGTTTTCTCCGCGCGCCGCAGCATTCTAGGTCACACCGCGAACGTTATGCTTTATCTCGATACACGGTACTTTGAAGTTGTATATTTTTTTTCAAAAGCAAAAATTATACCAATTTATAAACCTTTCTCTCTCTGTTTGAATGCTGCTCTGATAATTTTAGACATTACTCCAATGGCTTTGCGGAGATAACATCGATAATTCATTGCTATTGTGTGAGCGCGTAGGAAGAGGTAGGAAGAAAATTGTTGTCGAAATAAATAGGGTCCTATTGAAGTAAATAAGGCTTTGTTGACATTTGTGGCTTACATAATAGTATGACGTTTTAGTATTATGTATTTGTTGATCTAGCTGTGCCTCAGGGGTTTTGTTGATTATTCCGTTCTCGTGATAATTTATGAACAAAATATAGCCAACATCCAGGTTATAATCTAATAATATAAACAGGTGTATATCTCTATCTAGTTTCGTCAGTATCCGTTGGGCAGTTTTTCGTGATGAAATAATAAATATACACACTCATTATTAAAATCGCACATCACTTTTTCATAACATTAGTAGAATTTTTACAAGTTTCTTCTTTCTAATCTGAGAAGGTAATGTTACCACGTTGGTGATCAATTACAAGCCCTTCACCCAATAACTACTTCGGTACCCCGAATATCCCTAAGCTTGCCCATTAATATTTTATGTCTACGACCGTTGCGGTAAAACTAACATATTATTATGATCATCGTCATAAAAAATGTAATTCGCTTGTTCAACAAAATAATACTGACTCTACAAAATTATGAAATAAACCGGGCCTTTTATTACACGCGATTATAATACTCGTATCAGAACCCAACATGTAGGTACAATTTTCATGAATACTTCCATAATACCAATTTCATAGAAACACACTTGATTTGTTTACTGAATGGTAATTTTGAATATTACGCAATTCTAATCATTTTGGAAACATTTTAGTACAGATTAGTCTATACGTAAATTAACTCTAATTACTCAACGGTGAAGTGTGTACGGTCGAACCTACTTGCATCTGATCAACTAGGATATTAGGTTATCCAATATGAAGATGGAGTTGCAATTTGCTCTTCCATTTTCGACTTTATTGATATTAAAACATGATTACTTTACTATGTCAATGATAGTAATCACTTATTGCATTCGCGTTAAAAAGTAGTATGGTACAATTTAAAATAAAGTTTTAACATGAAATATACTTTTAATTGATAGTAGTCAGAAAACATAGCTTGTAAATAAAAGTACATATTATACAGTGATGCACGAAGTTCATAGAGAGTATTCAATATGTGGCATAATAATAATTTACATAATATTATCGTAATTATATTTTCTTTAGGTGTAATATCTACTGTCTGAAACGGATGTGATGTATACGTACCTATGTACCTACATGTATATATATATCTACTAATACTGTAATTTTTTACCATTCTTTCTCAAATAATAATAAGGTAATAAGTAAGAGCGAATGAGCTAGATATTGCTGTCACATTCGTTTGCGTCCTTGCATCTACTTTTTTCTCGGCAGCAAGCGTGCGCTCTGTACCAGTTTTGTATGGACATTGGACTGGTTTTCATAAAAGGAACAGGCATCTTGGGGATTTTATACATTACTTACTTTACGAAGCGGTTGAATTAATTTTTTAATTAAAAAATCTAGATCAGCAGTATTTTTTAATGTAGCGCACAGTGTGATCCAGTTTGTACTCGACTATACATTTAAAGCTGTTTATATACATACGTACGTGGTCCTAGCGATCTTTATATGGAATTGCCGGATAGTTGGACTGGTATTTTATGAACAAAATAATTGCGAAATTATTCATTTTTTATTAGTTTTGTGCCGAAATATCTGTTTGTCTACAAATTTTCCTAGTAATGTATTTTTTTGTAAGTAGGTACATGACACGTTCCTTTTCAACCAATTTTCAACTTAACACTGTTTAAACTACACAAATGTGAAGACATCCCAGGGGAATCCTCACGTTTATGTGTAAACCCCATAGCCCACCACTAATAACTATGAGTCAAATACTTTTTTTTGCAATATGAGCATGTGTTTTTGATAGGAGTAAGTTTACCCAGTTAATATAGAAAAAAAATATTTACTCAATACTCAATATATTAATTTGTTTTCTGCAATGATTGGTAGTAGATGGAACAAAATATATAAAGCAAAGGCATTGTAGATCTTGGTGGACACATCAAATTGGTGTGGAAGAGGGGAAGATACAGTTTTAAACCTATAAATACTTAAATATACTTCCTCATTGGTACTTATTTATTTGAATAATAGCTTTCGGCCCGCGGCTTCGGCCGCGTGGACTTCGGTTATATTGCGGTATAAAGGAATATTTTTGTTTTCCCTCAGGAATATAATTTTTTTCCGGGATAAAAAGTACCCTATTATTTAAACCGGACTTCTAACTATACTTCTGCAAAATTTCAAAGCAATCGGTTCAGAAGTTACGTCGTGAAAGCGGAACAAACAAACAAACAAACTCACTTTCCCATTTATAATATTAAGTAAGATACTCCTGTGCTCTCCCAAAAGTCCCATTCTGACATCGGATATTTCCATTACAACGGTGAAAAATTAAATGATTTGCAATTGAACGCATGTACGTTCTTCGTATTTCTGTACTGTTCTTAGTTAAATTACTTTGTGGGATCCAAGACAAAAGACTAGCCTATCTCGTCATCTAGCTCACTGATTGAGCTTCCCATACAATTAAAATAAAATCTTTTGTTTATTCCGGATGCTCATATAGACAGGCTCTAACAGGAATAACGGTGGTAGGAAAGAGGGCGGGGTTACCCCGATACAAGTCCAAATTACCGAAAGTACAATATTGATCCGTGTATAAACTGATCTAGCTAAAATTTTTACGAAAGGCATCCTTTCATTGCACTCATATCCAATTTTGAGCATTTAAAAGTTGGTCAGGGCAATTAAAAGTTCTCCAGACCCCACATAATAATATTAATGAATACCACTAAGTAGGTACTTTAGAGACTTTAACGTTACTTCTGACGCATTTGCTTACGAAATCACCGTACATAATAATAAAGGATATGTGTCGGCAAAAATATTTTTGCTGGCGTCACACTTGAAATATTTAACGCGTATTGTGTTGTAATATACATACGTATGACGGCTATATGACTCCGGATGTGGACAGAACAGAACGAGTGGTCTGAGTGACTACTTCTCAGACAATGATATCCGTCAATAATGTCCTAAAGAATTTCGAGCCCGTCGGCATGCCTACTTTATCTGTTATTAGCTGACCAATGTATGGGCTGATGATGATGATGATGAATGTTATGCCAAAAATGGTAACGCTCTGCTAATTCCTACCTAACTCACGCTGTAACCTACGGTGTATTCCATTAGGTGTATCATAAAGACGGAAAATATAACGTATGTTACTTCTAATACCACCAGGAATACGCGTACAAAGTTTATTATGATCGGGTAAATAATTTTAGCATAAAAGCGTAACAAAGTTTCATCTACATTTTTATTATTAGGAGTAATGTAGGGATGCAATTGTGTTTGTATAACAACCAGAATAGAGAGATGATGAACAAGAATTAAGAACTGTCAGGCAAAAAATATCTAACAGCTTGATATTTCAAGGCTCTGTCTACCCTATTAAGGATTACGGACATGTTTGCATGTAAAACGAGCAAAGGATAAAACATAAATATATTTAAATAATTTTCAACACGTACGTTTCAAGAAATGTGTAATATTTCATACGTCGACTTATCACTTAACCTAAAGGATGTGACAGTGAATAAAAAAATCGAGACCTACTTAAATAACAGTATATTTTCAATCGTCTCGAGATAACGAGTCGGCGGCGTAAAGGCTCGACGAGTGGCGTTGGTGTCATCGATATTAGTGTGGCATACGACACACTATCCGTCAATAGACTGTTCCTTAATTTCCAAATAAAAACGAGAAATTTTACACTACACAAGAAAATGACTATTTTACGTTAACAGAGGAGTTTTTGTATTGTATTTCTTTAAGTATCAAAAGATTCCGTATTTTCACGGAGTATTGTGATTTAGAACGTGTTTAATATTCATAACTTACATATCTACATATATTCTATCCTTGTCTATAAAACATTGATTTTTATGAAATATTCATAATACCTAATTGTGTACTAGATGTATAATCAGTATCTTATTATTTTAAATACCATCTCCCATCATGCATTTAAGATTACTGACCGTTATATTAAAACTCCCATCTTTCCGGTTTCACGAGCTTAGTGAGAAAATCTTGTTATCTTCAGTACGCTCCTTCTTCCTAACTATGCGAAACATATTCTTCTATATCAATTAATTACTAATCTACCTAGATTCGCTCATTACTGCATTTATACAGTCTTTCATTCGTTTCCAGCAGAAGTTACTTATATTGCTTTTATATTAAACTAGAATAGCTATGTACCCTACATTATCACAAATAGATTGGGATCTGTAGTGCGAATCTATTTTTAATAACTCCAGTTTCTATTCAGTTTTTGCTCTTGTAAGCTGCTAGAAAAAAGAAACATTTTAATTAGTTTTAAAATTTTGTTTTTTTAGGATACTTGCACAAACATACTACAATACTGGAAGTACATACACGTTACAACAGCCGTTACGTGCATGTACTTCAAGGATTTATGTATTAATTTACTTATTTTTTTGTAAATATTCGTTGAAGCCAAGTATGCCTACCAACGTGAGGCTGTGCAGTCTTCCACGAAGTGTCTCCAACGGTAACGGTATCCAATGTAGGACCCAGGCCGCGCCTGTTGCGAATCAAATATTTATTATCTCGTTATTTTTAACGATACCACGCAAGCGCATCTGTAGCATTATTAATGGACGCTACGTAATACCTCTTAGCATAATTTCAACCTTGGCCGTTATAGTGTATTTAATAATGATTAAATAATGTCTTTAGGTATCCATATCTAGTCTGATCGAGATGCTATAGTGCTTTGAATCCTCAGGCCAAGCACAACTAGACATGGAAGGAACGTGGTACCTTCAGTTTGTCCATTTTCAAGCGGAGTGTATGAAATTGCACGTACTTCTAAATTGAAACTGTAACTATTACTACCAAAGTCACAGTTTGGAAAAATAGCCTGTTACGAAGTACGTGGCAGAAAATATATTCTCGTACTATTTCAGGTTTGTATGTTTTTAAATTATTATCTCATTATATTCTAAAAGTCAGTATTATATTCAAGTACTCGCGTTTGGTACGTGTATACTGAGTTTGAATTATTGATAAATGGCTATGGCTTTGACAGAAGCTGGAAACAGATCATAGTGGCAGGCAATTGGAGAAGCCTATGTCCAACAGTGGACCAATATGGGCTAATGATGATGAACTAGGTTCGTTTTTACTTACACTTGTGTTTAGTAGTAGTAGTAAAATCGTATTTGTTTATTCCTGTGCCTTATTCGAGGTTCAGTAGGAGGTAACGAATTTAACAGTGCATTGTTTTATGGATTTCTGTGGGCAGAAAGTGTGTCTTTTCTACCGGAAAAGTATACCTATAACATATCAAATAAATCCATTAACGAAAGTGCGTAGGCGTTGTAGTCGTTTATGTCATTTTGTTTATTTAAAAATCAACGGTATTTCCTTTAAATACATACGTAAATAGGTAATTAAAATCATCTGCAGCTTCGTAACTGTTAATGAATAGTTAGTATATGGCTGTAATTTAAAATTTTAGAACGCTAAATATTAGTTTTATTTACAAATATACTCAAATCTGACTTCCGGGAAGGTGGGCAGAGACACCAGTTATCAAAGACGTAGTAATATAGTGGGCGTCTGTAGTCTATTTGGGTTCTTGTGTTTCGTTGTAAGTAGGTTAGAGTCAGGCCCCTCATTACCAATAAACGCACTGACATCTATACAAAGGTTATTACAGATCTACTGGCTCTGGTTATTCCGTAATTGAAATTCACGTTAACACTAGGCTACTGAAACCCACTGCAGCGCCAAAGCCTCTCTTCCCATTGTCCACCGCGGACGATCACGTCCCACCACCTCTTCCGAGCCAGGTCGTCACCCTATGTATCCAATCAAATTATAAATTAAAATAAGCATAGTAGTTATGTCTTTGGAATACTTATATCGGCGTTATTGGAAAGGTCCTAGGCGTGTTACAATGTTTTTTTTTCAGTAGCTGCTTAGCGTACTTATGAAGGGTGAAATAAAATGTGATGTAACCCTGTGAAGGAAGGTCTGCAAGACCTATAACGGAGATTACCCCTTCCTCTATCACGTTGGATTAAATCACTTTGGTGAACCGCGGGCCTTTGCTTATCAAGTGCCTCTGCCTACCCCACTTTAAAATAAAGAGGCATGAGCGATTTTTTTTTATTTTCCAAATATATCATATGGATATTTTTTACACAACTGTTACGAATGTTATGGTTTCCTCAATGAATATGAATATTCATTCATTAACAATATTAATTTGTATACTACATTTTATTTTCTAAATTAAGTGAAAACAATATTTTTTATAATCAGACCTTATGAATAATGCAATTACTTTATTACTGTTTTAACCTTGACTTATGCGAACGAAATATACTCGTAGTAGTAGTGATAGGTGTCTAGCGAGTTTTTTTTTTATAATTTATGAAATTGTATTTTATATTTACAAGATCGGCTCGGTTATTAAGAATTATCTACTAGTAGGATTGTTCTCTTTGCTCCGAGTTGATCTTGTATAATATATTTGTTGGTGACCTGGGTACACTACTACTGGGTGCACTACTTTGGCATTGTAGCAGCAATTGATGTGCATTGCTGTTTTTGTTACATTAATTTCACTGACGTCCTCAGTAAAATAGCGATGCCCATCGTTTGCCACTATGATGCCAATGCGATGCAACTACTAACTAGATTGTAGGATGCATTCGTTCTCATAGTCGTTTTCTATTTATTACCATTACAGTATAATATTCCGATCATACCCTTTGGGGGACGTTTATCTCCCTTATTTTCACCAGCGTGAATATAAAGAAATTTTCTGGCGAGAATCCACGAAAGTGTTAACTGACACTAATAATAAAAAGTATTCTCACATTAAGTAAGTAGGTAGGCATTCCATTTTTAAATTTATGTTCGATTTTCGTACACTCCATTAGCGGGCCGGGTTATTTCATGTTCTTTATAAATTTATCTTTTAGAGGCAATGTTAAAATACTCAGCAAGTTGTGGTGTTTTTTATCTTTTCTTTTTGTGGTTACGTTCAGATTAAGGATGTCAAGTTATTACATGCTCTTCTCGCAATTTCAATGCCGGAGCAACTCAATTTACCACCATACTGGTTACACTTAAAGTCGGTTCGGCGAGTGCTTTAATCAATTCATATTATAACCGACAATCTACAGAGTAAAGCTGAGGGGAAAATACAATTCATACCTTTCAATCCCAATGCGGCGTAAGGTTCACCAATTGTATTTAACCCAACGCTATAAGAGATATCGCCGTTTTATGGTTCATATACCGAATAGCGTACATAAGAAAAATATACCCATTGGTACACGTCTAACTAAGCAGGTCCCGAATCCAAAAATGCCCTTTTAAGTCGAAGTACTTACTAAGTACTACCACTGTACCACAGACGCTCTCAATGTATAATAAGTACGGGAGAAATCGCGAGATGTCCACAAGTATAAACGTACAAAAGAGATAAGTGTGTTAAAAAGTCAACAACACCTTTAGTGACTTAGTCAGAAATGCGGTCCGCAATGTTTGCACTCTTTGTCAGGCAAACGGCAAACGCAAGTCCAGCACGAACACTTTTGAGTCGATGTCACGAACTCCGAGTAATTTTGATATGGTTTATCTCTGGTACTTAATGGAAAACTGTGTAGTTACTGAGTTGTAAATGGATAGGTGACTTGTTGATAGATAGCTTCTTTTTAATAATGTACTTACTGCAATTTATGTTTTTGCGTTGATCTGGCACTTAAATATAAATGAGCTGTATTTATTCGTAAAATCTGTTAAGTGCCTAATATATGGGGAGATATACCCTTACAATTTATCCATACATATAGGAAGCACTAATGGCCGTGACTGTCAATAATAATAATTCTCACGATGCTGATTTTGACAGCTGTCCCATATAATTAACTGTCCAAAACATCATCGTTGGAGAAGTCTTCTTACTTTGTCGTGTACTGTACTAAATTCTGCAGTGTTTTCTGTTTAGTCAAGTAGACAAATGTAATTGTTCCAAACAGAAATTGAGACATGTCTTCTTTAATAGATTTTGTTTTAAAGTTGGCCCTTTAAATAGTACAAAGTAATGATTGATAGGCTATTTGGCGCAATAGAATACCTATCTATAAATCATTGGGAGGTGTCACGCCTCTAACGATTATGTTCACCGGACTAGAAATTATAAACGTATAATTTTATAATTGCTTTACTTCATTTATCTACTCAATAAACATTTTAAAACCTGACCATTGCGGTACCTTTTCCTTCCTGTTTAATAAATTCAATATAATCAACAGCTTACCCTTTAGTGTATATCTTGAATTATACGGGCCGATTATCCATTAATTAAGTATATATACTGTATATATAAAAGCTCGATTTAAAATCAAGAAATTGAAAAATATATTGGTATGGAATAGGACTTTTCAATCGTAGAATATGTAAAAAATGCTAGTTAGGCACTTTGCAGTAGTTATTCATTAAAACGCGGACTACATTTACAATGGTTACCTTTCCATCAACGTTACTTTATGTAGGTACGTAAACAATCTACGTAGCGACCTGAATCCCGTGGCCGTTTATAATCCAAGTTCGCATGCATCCTATAGGAAATTGCTCGCGTAAATAAAACTGCCAGATAAAGTGCAATCAGATATGAGCCTTCTAACAAATGCACCAACGGAATGGCAATCGCTGCGGGAATCAAACCTCCTGTTAAAGTATATGCGAAACAGACTTTACGATTATAGACTTAAGAACTACATTCATTTACGTCGATATTAGTAAAAACTGCGACTATGTTGTCTGGCACTAGAAAGGCGAACTGACCTACACAGTTCGGGTGTTCCTTGATACTTATAAAACTTCGTTATCTCAGGCCAAATGTGTATATATGGAGCCCTAAAGAAGATAGGTGCTCTCTTATACTCTGCATTTCATATACGAATTCAGGTTTGTGGTACAAATTCAACGCTATCGCGCAGAATCTTTGCCTTAATGAGTGGAAAATGCTCTGAGTGCCCATTGCAGGGAAATTGAGTTCTTGAATTGTTTTAGATTTCAGAGAGCTTTGTGAAAGCGAACAATGTGAACCTCATCATCATCAGACAAGGGAAACCACTCCGCGCAAATCTTTAACTGTACATTCTGTAGGCAATTGATAACATTGGATAACTATAATGCCTTCGCTGTACACAAAAAAGAAATTTAATTAAGAACGTGAATTCAAATAAATGAAACCAATTATTTAGTAGAATGTTTCGTACGTACTTTCGATGGTATGTTATTTCTGACCTTTCAGTTTTAGAGGGGAAAATAGTTGAGAGGTACACTTTACATTTTATAAATGCGAGTTTAAAGGTGCATAGTCGACGGCAGTTGGTATAGCGCAGAGATACTGCAGGTTGGCTCGGCGCCTAGGTTTCGTCGTGACGCGCCTCCCCCCCGCGCCCTGGCAACCCGTCCGCCCGGCGCCTCACCCCCTCGCCCCCGCATTCCATACATACAGCCAGTGGACCGCGGCCCACGAACTAACCTCTGCACAGCACAGACATTCTGCTAGCTTTGGCGAATATCGAGCCGATTATACAACAACAATACCGGCGATGTATTGGCCACTTGAATACATTAGCATACGTTGATTGAGCACTTGACATAAAAGTTTTTCTGGCAAAATGCTTCGTGTTGAACGATCAACTCAGTTAGTTTGCTGAAACGAAAAATGTAGCGTCACTCGATCGAATATACAACACAGACGTTTTAACAGTTAGCGAGATGTTTTTGGCTGCGGAAAATATGAAAAGAGCAAAACAAACTACAATATCGGCGGGTCAGTGACTTGCCGTTTACAGAACTTAAGCAAAATTACTCGTAATATGCGATACTGGCTGGAAATGTGGCGTAGTTTACGAGTTAGATTGCAATTTAAAAAAAAAGTTATTGCTAAATCCACCTATAAATGGTTAGGTCATGACATGCGCACATGGCTAAGTTAATATAAACAAGCTTAAGACCACCGAAGACGTGACCAATAAAATGTAACATGATCGTGTCCATCCCAGAAGACCATTCACAGACCTTGGGTATGCAGTTGGCATAATTATTGCAGCGAATGTTGAAAACGTTCTGTTGAAATGCTTGTAAAATCAATAATTCGTTGCAGTTTACTGGGACATCTTAAACGCTATTTGTGCGCGTATTTTTATAGATTATCGACAAGTTTTTATTACAGGACGTCCTGTAGTCGTTTGTGCGTTTTTATGTTATGTTAATCCTCGAGTTTTATCTCTGATGTTTACGTAGATTAGGTGTGTACGTTTATGTATATATGTATATGTTGAACTTAAGTGACATTTCAAGGAGTTTCTTTAACTTGAACACAAATAATGTTTTACTCAGTTCTGAATGGTAATCTAGGCGCGTAGTCTTTTTGAAAGTTAATGTAGCTAACAATCTTTACAATGATCTTAGGATATCACGTCTTCGATCAACCTTTTCATTAGAGATTTTAGTGTTTTTCATTATTACTACTTACCTAATATCTCTATCCATCTGATTTTGCGCTACTGTGCTCTTGAGTGCCATACGATTGGCGTGTAGGTAAGTAGGTAGGTATGCGTTTGAAATACCGCGAATCGGATAATGGAGCTCAAAATACCGTGCAGCGAGGTAGGGCGCTGACCTGCGCTATTCTAATTACCTTCCAACCCTATGTTTCAGATTACCAGTATAAACTTTAATTGCGCGTCTACAAAGTTTCTGTCCATTCTACTTGACTTCAAAGGCTCGATGTCGTGAGATTTTTCGTTTGCACTTTGACCTGACCATTGCACATAATGTACTGGCACATTACAAGTAGGCTGTTGCAAGGAAAAAAAATATGTTTCGAACGATTTATACGCACTCGCGCTTCCCAAACGACCGAAGCGTCGAAAAGTTATGTGCCAAAAATATTGCGCTTTATCTACGTACCTATATCTACCTACTACCGCAAATACCGAAGCTCGCTCGCTGGTAAAATGGAGAGTTGCGACAGATAAAATTTCATGTTTATTTTATGCAGACCCCGACTTGGTGTAGACTCAAATAAAGTTCCTTTATCCAACTAAAAAAAAATGTTACTGACCGATACGTCCACTGAACAAATGTGCAAAGAGTTCGTTATTCGACGCTGCCCTACTGTGAAGCTTTCGCTGCGGGCTGTGTATCGAAAAAGGAATTCCCATTTTAAAAGTCGAAAAAGTGAATGGATGCTGGGATGTGGGAAGCGTGTCTGCCGTGTCCTTATACCTCACATACTTGTAGTGTCTTGTATGTACACACAGTGAGAGTCAACGACCTTCACACTTGCTTTATTTCAGCTCGATGCACTTCTTTACAAACACAGGTACTGCTTTACCAATGACGTTCTAACTATATGTATATTCATATCATATGAAGTTTCATTGAAACGTCTATGCTGATATGCCCATAAGCTCATAAGGAAAGCAAAACGCGACCGGATGCTGTGAACAACTATCTCTGTCTACCCCATATAGCTTTACAAGCGTAGTGTACATTTTATGTTTATGCTAAGGGCATTAGATACGAAGGTAGTTTTACTGCGGTGCAATCTCAGTTGTATTCTACAAGATTAATGGAGGGAAAATAAATAGCGACTCGGTAAAACACAGTGTACGTAATAAAGATCGGTAATAAATAAGGGTTCTTAAGAGTTTATTAGAAGTCTGTGGTGGCGGCGAGGGCGGGCGGCGGCGCAGCGGCGGCCAGTAATTATAGCATTTAGTGAAATTGGTCACTTAGCCCCGATGACGATGAATCACTTCCATCCGCCGGCTCATGAAAGCTCCCGAGACAGACGTCCACTCGATTTTCCACCGAGCACAACATTATAATTAACGCATTGAACATTCATTTATATTTTTTTGTTTACCACAAGCCTTTTCCGTACTGAGTTGGAATGCTCTTCAGTAGGTACATCTCGACGCGACTTATTGAGGGTCACAGAAGGTTCCATTCGAATCGACATTCGTAGTACAATATCATATTTTACACTTACTATGCCTTTGCGGCTATGTTTTTGAAAGTTGTGTACCTTAATAGGCTTAATAGAATAATTATGAACATGAGTAACGTCAACGTACGTACACACATCTTATGCTGATCTGGCATGTAAATATATAATTGTAAGGAAAGGCCCATATTGGCCCTGTGATCCTATGGTTGTGTCCACCCCCTTTTGGAGGATGTGAGTGTATGTATGTGTAGAACACGTATTTTTATTTGGCAAATGAGAAAAACATTTTTATCTACGCACAATGTTTACGAGTGTCGTTTGGTTTCAGGAAGCAGAGCGTCGCGGGTAATGATGTCAAAGAGAGAAAGTCGTCCTTCGAGGCCAGCTTCTGGGAAGGTAAAGTTCCCATATATAGGCACACTAATTTTCAATACATCACAACGGTTTACTGTGAAAGATATAAAAATAAAACATCGCGACGAAGATTGCACAAAGGTGTGATAAAAAATAAAGGCTTTTGGTTTAAATTCATAGGGATGACTTATGAACACTTGAACGTTCTTGAAATAAAAGGTTCCTGAAGGTCTTGTCTACCTTTTCAATTCAGCACGATAAGTAAGCCTTGTGCACGCGCTTGTGCTTTGTTGATGCAGCGATGATGTCATCATTTCGGTACCGTTTTGTGTAGCATTACAAGCTCACGTGATTATGCTGCTATCTTGGAAAATTGTACAAATATTTACCAAATTGTCAAGACTAGACAGCTCTCGCTTAAGTCGTGACTTTCATTGTACCTATACATCCAGTCGTAATCAGCTATACATTGGCGAGAATTTCAGAGACTGTGTAGTACCTACCTCATTAAGTAGTGTATCAATCACATAGTATAAAACAAAGTCGCCTCCCGCTGTCTGTCCCCATAACGTATGCTTAGATCTATAAAAATACGCAACATTTTAATGCGGTTTCTTTAAATACATAATTGTATATTATATAGATAGCAGAGAAAGGATTATATGTAAGTATAATATACTAGGAAAAAACAATATCAGTATTGCATTCGTGCGAAGACAGAGCGGGCCGCTGTTTTCTGCATAAATGTAGGGGCTACCTACGAAGATATCTTTGCGCAAAATGTTATGTGTTATAAAGCTACTTATGTTTTTAATAAAATCTTTAGATAATGAATACTAAACACGCACGTTTATTTTGATACTTTCACCAACTTAGTTACTCTTATTACATAATCAATTATTGGTACCTTTACAATAACTAGAAAAAATCCAGAGGCATCACACCTGTATTTTTTGTATACTCAGTGAGATAAGAGATGTGTGTGTGGAAGCTTGTTACTATTTTACCGAAAAAAATACAGAATTTGGATGATATTTGTTGGGGCAACAGATTAAACTTATGCTATATTTTGTCTCGAGATTACTACCAGAACGAAAAAAGGGATAGATAGCGGGTAAAATTGTATAAAAATGTTCCATACAAGTTCCATTGTTTGGCCACGCCTTTTCTCATTCCAAACTGAGTATAATTATAAAGTTTTTTTGTCTCTACATGATGATCTTCACATAGTCTTTAGCACGCGAATATTGTGATACCGCGTACTAAGTACTTAGATAATAATGGTGGAAATTTGTTCCCACAATGAGTAATTGATTTCCATCGTCAGTGTTTTTTTTTCGATGAAATATTTAGTCACAGCAATAAACGTATAGGTAACTGTTGGATAGTGACACAGTTGTTTATCTATTTACTACAGCCCGTATTTTAAAACAATAGCCTCAGTTGTTTTAGCATATTTTATTTCTTTTAAACAAACACGATTAGGGGGAGAGAATTGTTACTTTCGCAGAGATCTGTACTTGAGGAGTGTTTCAGAATCTGGGCCCAGGTGTTGATAAATTTATGACGTTAGAATCAATGAGAATTGATAAACGAGACATTGCTCCTCAAAGGCAAAACCTACACAAATAGGTACATATTTGGTATTTAGACAATATACTTGTACAGTACTTCCACAGGTAGGTACTTTGTATGTACTAAATGTTTATTTCTTTCTTGTTACGAAAATAAACTTAGGTAACTCAAAGCTTTTATTACAGTACCTACCTACAACCGCCTACCTAACTGATTGCAGCGAAATAAACTACCTACGTTAGTGCAATAATCTTAATGTATTCCACAGATTTCAATAATATGGTTATGAAAAGTGGAAAGTTAATGCAAAGTCTTATCTTCATGCAAATTTTGTCGCTTTTGAAACGAAACCGGGCTTTAATACTTGTAAGTGCGGAAATCGTTTCGCGACACAATTTTTGTTTCATATATTTAAACACTTTCAAGGATAAAAAGGAGCACTGGGCGATCTTAACGCTATATGATTTTTTTACCAGTCAACCACCAATAATGGGAAGACGGAGATGTGGTAAACAGGGTTTTTAATTAAAATATTATGTTAGATTGACAATAAAAAATAGGTAATTGAAGTATTACACATTAGTTGAGGTCTCGTGATTTCATTCGCGTACAATATTAATTTCTAGTCAAAGTTTCAAACGAGTTCAGTATTAATTTCTAGTCAATTATACTAACATCAAGTTTTAGTAATAATACTTACTTAAAAAAATTACGTTTTTCTCGTATAAACTGAATGATGAATTTTGAAAAATGCTTTCTTACCTCACGTATAGATCACAATAAAAGCAGCTTTCTAGGAGCTGGGCGTTGATAAGTCAGTAATGAATGAATCAGTCAAGACTTTACGTTTTATATATAGATAAATAAATAAATTCATACAAGTACGTCACGTCTGTTTTCCCATTGTTGTCATGATCTTGGCAAATCATTTTCGCTTCTTTTACATCCAGAAATTAAAACTAAGAATTCATCATCATCATCAGCCCATACTTGTCCACTGCTGTACATAGGCCTCTACAATTGTACGCCACTGTGTGTGTGATCAGTTTTCAGCTTTTCGCATCCGGCTCCTGCCAGCCAAAAAAACTAAGAATGATTATTAAGGAATACTAATGTTATACCTCGAAATTTACGTTCTCACCTATCAACTCCGGAAGATTAATTTTGATATCATGATTCGATTCAATTATGCTCTGATAATCATAAACTTCAAAATCACTTGTCGAATATGTCTGATGTCTTATAACATTAGCGGTGAAAAGGTTAAATAGTCTTCTATACAATATAAATACATATTATGAAAAAAAATCTGCAAAGTTATTTTCCGAAGCGTTCGTCACTATTTGCGAATCTCCTTTTTTGTTGAACATACATGGTGACCGACGGACAGATTTTTTTTTTTAAATGTACATTAAAAAAATATCTTAGTCATCTTGCTAAACGAGTATACGTCGAATGAGTTTTGTTGTTAAACAACGCATTTTAACTAATAATACGCTTGTCAAATAATGAAGATGCGTCAAACTGTTTAACTACCCACCTATTACTAATGTTAGAAAAAGGAGTAAAACGTATTTTTCTATGTTTGTAATGGGTAATCACAGAAACCCCTGAACAGATTTGCACAATTATTTTACTGGCGGATATTTACGTTATATACTTTGCATTCTGACATTCCCATAGGAACAGGAGGATCGACATTAATGTTTTAAGGAAGTCGGAGAAAGAGCGTGCATTTTTATAGTCTGTAACGAGTGTAAAATGACATAAACAGGTTGCTAGGTAACGGAAACTAAGCTCCGTAATGGAGTTTAATCAGGTGTCGGTGTTAAAGTTTGAGTCAATAACTGAAATTACGCATATGAAATCGCGGCACGTCCAGTAGTTTTTACATAAAAGTACCTCTATCGCTTTATAAGCATATTGCTGTGAAAGTTGTAATAGGTAAAGCTTCAAATAAGTTTCGTGCGTTTATACCATAAACATACATCCTCTTTATATTATAAACGCAAAAGTCTTTTTTGAAGATCTCTTAGGAGAAACTACGGAACGGATTTTAATGAAACTTTTCAATAAACAAATAGCTTACAAGTAGGTACATAAGAATACGACAGGCTATAATTTATCCGGAAATTCACACGCAAACGGGATGAACTGTGGGCAACGTAGGGGTAAAGCTAGTACATACATAAATTCACGTCGAAAACTGCAACGGGGTGGGCTGTTCCTTCGGGGACAGGGTGCCCCATTATGTCACTTTTAACCCGACACTTGGGGTCAAACGACAGATATAAAGGTATGGGTGATAAGTGGCCAGCCATCACATAATAATGCTTTATGTATACCGTATAACTTTCGTCGTGTTTTAGGAGAAACACAAACTGATAATTAGACGTTTTACAGTTGAATATTTTTCTATTTAAAAATGTACAAAAAAAAACTAAATACTAAATAGGCACTTATTTACGTATATACCTACGAGTAAGTTAATAAATTAATTAAAAATCTGTTCATTAAAAAAATCAGTAATGTTAATCTTTTTAAAAAATATTTACGCCTGGATAATGCATAAAGCCTCCAACGTCACGAATGTGAATTTTCATGCGAGCTCGCCTTCACGATTCCCGAGAGTTTTTATTGCCTTCTCTCAAGACATCATTAATCTCATCTCTAGTTGCTAACAACTATTCAAACCAAAGATAAAAGGTTTTATATTTCACCTAAACCTAATTGGAACGCGTCTACTTTTTTTTTATGACCATCATGTACCGGTTCTTACCTGAAATTAAGTGCATTCTTTAAAACAACATTTTTTATTTCATTTCTATACGTCATTTTGTAGTGAGAATTATAGATCGTTGGACGTTTTATGGCATGTAAAATCCTATAGTGGGGGTTGCGCTAGTGCAGCCGGCGCAGCACCTGCCTGGATACACAAACTGCACATGGCAACACGCCGCCGCCGCCGCCGCCACGCCACAGGCATGGCGAAATTACATTTTTGCGCAATTCTATGCCCCCGCATTCTTTGGCTTCTTTCAAAGAAGACCTATTAAAACGCTCTCAAAATACCACCGGCACAAGTATGAAGATTCACGCCTGGGTAATGCAAAAAGGCCGTATATGATGATCACTTGCGTAACTAAACGCGTACCTTCGGATTCTGAAAGTAGTAATCAGAGGCTGCCGGGCTGTTTTATTGTAAAACTCACGAATCCATGTAAAACACAATCATTCCAAGTCAGTTTTTTTATAGTCCGAATTCGTTAACATTAACAATTTGCTCAAGCCTTCAACAATTTCCAAATTGTCGGGGAGTAAAAAAAAATCTAAAGGGTTTGAGTCATCCGGTCGCCGTTATTACCGGGCGGGATGTCTTGGCATTTCCTCTGGAAAGGCTATAAAAAGCAGTATTTGGCACAATAAGACTTAAAACTTGACTTTGTAAAGTCGTTTCTTCAAGAGCAGCTGCTTGCAGGTTGCAGATGTGCCCAAATTCCAGTCGGCGAGTTTTGTTTTATTTTCGAATAAATTATGGTTAGAATCAAACTACCGAGCAACATCATGAGATGAATATCGATAATTCAGCAAAGCACTGAACCACGACCGCGGAATGTTGTTCATCGGATTGTAAAAAAACAACAAATAAATGAAATCGTTAAAGTCTTTTTTTGCGACGTCCCGTGTGCTATTAACTTAATTGGTAAGTTGCAAAATAAACAGGAACTTGCTAGTTGCTTCCCATGTGAAGATTTTAATTGGAATACAGTATCAAGTCGCCGGTACCTACCTAAAATATTGTGAGTAATGTTGTGGTGGCACAGTGGCAAATGGCTGGGCGGTTGCGCGCGCGCACCGGCCGCCAGCCGCTCTCCTCGCACACAAAATAAACAACGGCCAGTTCATAATAAAGTGTTCTGAATTAATAAAATCACTGGCGACCTTTGCAAGTTACAAATGTTGCGGTTATGAGTCGGCTCGTTGGGATGCTGGCTTATGTAAGACGTGTCATTGGAGAAAGTTAGTGTAGTTTTGAAAGTGAAATCGATTGCACTTTCTTTCACTAAACTATTAATGGTTACATTGCTTATTCAAGTGTCTGATGTCTGTATTGTTTCTGTCAATTGTATTATTATGGACGGAACTGGGCATTCATTAATTGTTTAATGAGGTCTGTTTTGTTTACTTCGAATTTACGGAACTCTCTTGTACTATTTGAGCCACGTTGCTATGTTCGTAACTATTAAAATACTTACAAATACCTACCTAGGTATCAAATATAGTATGCTACCTACATACGTATATATAGGCAATAAATTACATATATCGTTTAGCAGCAGTGCATATTATAGGTACTTAGATAACTATTATAAGCCAGAGCAGGAATGTAAAAAAATGTGCAAACAACTTTGCAAACACGTCGGGGCGGTTCCCCGCAGCCGGATTGTATCGGGGTGCGGGGTGAGGGTGACATTCCAGCGCCAGCGGACATGCTCATAGCATCTTCCAGGATGCTTTTATATTAACAAAACCAACGACAACGGATTTGCAAAGGTCACAACTCGTGCGCATCCCAACCGTGGCTTCGGGGCATAGGTGAATGCGGAAGTGGTGCGGAGCGCCGGAGGGGGGAGACCCTGACATCTGGTGGCCGCACACCGCTGTGTTCACGGTCGCCGCCCTCGCAACGCCTCTCCGCTAAAAATAACTAAGATTTACCGATCGATGCTCGCCTCCGATCTAAGGTAGAGCACTAGGCTTAGTGCGGCTGCGTGAGCTTCGGCAGCCGGTTTTCGAGACGGAACCAGCGCGCGGTGCTTAGGCTGCGCAGGATGGCTGCGTCCGAGGCGTGAGCGGGCGCGGGGCGTCGCGGGCGCCGCTCGTCCCTGGCTCGGAGCAACGCCCCCGTCAAGGGCGGCGGCGTCACTGCAAATTTGTGCAAGTCTGCCGGCTCAGTGCATCGCGCCTCGCCGCGGCGGCTCCACACACCGCCGTGGCCGCACGCATACAATACATGCTTATTTTGGACATCAATGGACATGTTCCGCATTCTTCCCTCTTGTAAGTGATCAGCGAGATTCCATGCGCCCGCGCCGGACGCCCGGGCGTGATACTGACGGACATGGATGCTCTTTTGTTTATGTGTTGTGAGTGACTCAAATTTGTAAAGCTGTGATATATCTGTAAAAATAAACACTGGAAGGAATGCACCATGTTGGAAACTAGGAAGATACTGAAGCGCTCGATCTCACTTTACGGTTTGTATTAGCTCTATTAACTTATAAATATGTAACAATACAGGCTGTTTCGCATCGGCATAAGAATGTTGCTCATATTATTTTAATGCTTAAGCAGTCATTTCGTTTTTACGGGTTACATTTCCGGTAGCCGGTGCCTACTAGCATAAAAATATAATGCCGAACACGGAAATTCCATTGGCGGGCTGACACTGAAAGGGTAACCTTTTGTTTAGGGGCTGAATGTCTGTTAAAGTTTGAGTAGGCAACGTGTATGTAGGCGAGGTAGGCTCTGGTGGTGTAGGCGTTGCCGAGTGAGATTGCAGGGATATTTGTTTCAACATGGACGTTATTGAAGAAGTTTACGCAACTGTGCAAACCGAGCGAATGTCTCGGCTACTGAATTAATGAAGGCTAAGATCCTCCAAACGCGAGGACAAGGAATCCAATAGACTTTGAAGCGAAATTTCAGTTTCATCTGAACAAATATCCGACCATTGTTGAAGAACAAAGAGGAAACTACAAGGACTCCGCGCGTACGGGAAATCCTCAGTTGTTTTTCGAAATCACATGAAGTAAGGAGTTTTTGAGTTGTTATGTATAGTTCTAAAGTTATAGTGCACGATACTAAGTCGTACAGCGTGGTCAAGATACGACATTCACGGTGTTTGCATTCGATACAAGAGGAAGGTACAACTAATTTTTGTTTTTATCTGGTTCAAGATACTTCCAAAAATGTGTGTGTACCAAAAACTTGTAAGTTTTGAACGTCGTCGGTACATGAAACATTTCCTCTGCTTCCTCATAACTTCACAGGCACTTAATCTAAGAAAATAATTTCTTTCCGATTAGGGAATTTCAGTAACTTTTCTTGTAATTGTTTGAAGATCCATTAGGACGGTAACTTTTAACTGAAAATAGGTAATTGAAATTTTTGAATGAAATTAGATTATTTTGTACAGTAAGTTGAAGGGATTTATTTGGGTACCATTAAGGTTACATGAACATTAACGGACCGTCACTATATTGGACTCAATTAATTATTAAATAAGGTATTATCGTAAATTTAATTTATCGTGATACGTGCTAAACAAAACACTCCTATAATACCATGTGGGAGTCGACTTAACCTTTGTCCTCTTTACAATGAATCTATACCACTATTTTCATCTACCTATAGAATAGAATAAATATTCTTTAAGCCTGAGAATTGGGGTTAAATTCTAAACTGATGGGAAGGCCATAGATTCCCTTTAGTTACCTCTTTAAGAATATTATTTTAAAAAGCTATAGCTTTACTTTTTGATCACGAATCTCCTCATAGGAGAAGTATCCCTGAAAGTCCCTCATATCGCTTCATCCATACCTCCATACCTATATTACAAAGAGGAAAGGTTTGATTAAAAAAAATAAATAAAGGGATCCTTATAATAAATTAAAAAAAATACACTTCACGTCTTTTAGTCCCAAAGCGGGGTAAGAAGAGGCACTTGCTAGTATGGCATTATATTTTAACTATACCATTTAGATTAATATAAATTATATTCTTGGAGGTATTCTAGGAGTAACATGTGTGCTTTCCTCTGCGGCGTGTCCTATTCTATATTGATAGCTTTGAAGAAAAGAACGGATTACAACTAGTTAAATAATATTTAATTGTGGTTTTCTTCTGGATGTCATTGTCAGGACTGAGCCAAATTTGACATTTAAATTAGGTTGGTTCGGAATGCAACCATTCCCCGTTTACCCACTGGAGAGCTATGAGATAAAAAAATACAGTCGAAGGTTCTCAACATATATTTATTCAAGTATGTAGGTTAGGTAAAAAAGGTGTATTTTTTGAGGCTGGTAACTACGTTTATCTGTCTCAGAAGAAGCTTATCATCAATCAATACCTAGTATAAAAATAAGCCGCCTCCCGTTGTCTGTCCCTATGTAGATATGCATAAATCTTTTAAACTTCGCAACGGATTTCAATGCGGTTTCTTTAATAGATATAGTGATTCTTGAGGAAGGTTTATGTGTGTAATACATGCACATAATAGAAGAGACACGCTGTTAATAATGCATATTAGCGAAACAACGTTTGGCGGGTCAGCTAGTCAATAATATACCTATATACATATTCAGTCCCACAAGTGCTAGTGAACCTAGATAGGTAATCCTACTTATTTTCACGTACAAAACTTGTATATTTTCCAAATAGGTAGCCGCATATCTATAACTATGGAAAAATAAATAATATTTTCCAGTGTTTATAACAATATCCCCAAGTATTTAATACGTATGACAAAATATTAACGTTTTGTTAGTATACGTGTAGTCTTTAGTCTTTATTTAGACATAATAAAAATTGTTATTTTCTTTATGGTGGGCAACCACGTTTGTCTGTCTAGACAGAACAAGATAATTAATAATATACCTACATACCTACATTTTAGTTCTCACAGCGGCGGCAGACTTACGTTAATTATATTATTGCTTCATAATCCCTGGCGACATTGACACAATACACTACAGGGTCTTATTACAATGACATTGTTCCGTGGCATCAATGCCTCCATACTAATTCGTCTGCGTTATACAATTTGCACAAGTGCTTTTCAGTGTTTGGAGATTATCCTTCATATTTAAATACCTTTGATAATTTAGTTTCGGTGACAATTTCTTCCCGTTTTTGTACAAATAAAATCTTTGTGTAAGTGTTTACGCTAAGTATATTATGTTTAACTATATGTGTCATAGATATGTATCTCGCAGTTTCTCTCGATTGTTTTGTTCCCGTGGAAATTTTGTGGAAAAATATTGCATGTCTTATATAACCTATTCCAGCTTATAATCTCCACTAAATATCGTCAAAATCCTTTTAGTAGTTTTTCATGGAAGAATTGACAAATATACACACGCATATATTAAATATCAACACATTTATACCGTAAGATAATGTACACGTTAGTCAGCTTTAAATTGACTCGGAAGGGGATTCGGGAAATCTCTAGGACCATACCCGGGTTACATTATATGCCAGGGGCTCAGTACAAAACAACTTTTTGGGAAAAGGCAAAGAACCTGTAACATCCATCAAAATCTTTGGGTACAGTCGGCCAAAAAAGTGTTTTGTAAAATTTGATGACACTTCCTGTGTCACTTAGGTAGGGTTATTATATTGTGACAATTAAAAAACGAACTTCCTTCTGCCATTCATATGGGTTTCAACGTTAGGGTGGTAAACATTCAGACAGATTCTCAGCCGACCTGTATTTTGGTCTGCGATTGTCGTAAAAAAATGCGAAGATAAGCTCTGCTGAAGCTCACTTTTGATTAAGTCGCTCGTTGATACCCGGATACCGTTGACCATTTTTCGTTCCATTTGTTTTAAAATCTTTATTGCACAATTATACAAATAGCGGACTTAATGTTATTGCATTTTCTACCAGTCAACCGAGCCGTTAAATAATTCTTCATAACGGATCAATTGAACATGGGGTTAAATTCCCCACCAACAAACCATTATATTCCCTTCAGAAGTGGTATGGTATTTCAGCTATGATCAAGAGCTTATAATTCTAAACAGATGAAATACGCGAATGGAGCATCGCTTCAACAAAAGGCTTGAAATGTAAGCAATACAGGAAGGTCATCAACAAACGAATGTACTAAAAAAAAGACCGAATGACAATGTTTATTTAAGTTATTATACACTTAGGTATCTTGAAGGCTGCATCTTCGATTCTTCATGAGTAAGTCTTGTTATTTCCAGACGTGATTCATAAACTAGGTCCAGTCTTAAGTGATGATTGTATGACTCATTATCTACATGTATTGCATTAAGTACTTACCTTTAAATATCGATGACAATACGTAGGCAATGATTCAGTTCCGATGTGTCGTTTCTAATCGTTGGTATTCCTTATGGAGTAACATGTTAAGTTATAATCATAGTAATTTCGGTCAGGAATGAGCTTTTTGAGAACGGATGAAGTGTAATTTTCAGTGAAAAATAATGAATAATTAATAACAAAATTGATTACATAAAACAATAAAAGAACGTTGATTTTAATTTACAAGTCGTAGTTTCATTACATATACAAACAAAATATTTAGAGTGTCATCAGTATAGGTTGGTGTGTGTGTAGAATAAACAATCTTCGAATTTTCAAGCGCAATGTAATTATGACAGAGATAATATGTATGAGACATTGCATTATATGAATTATACGCTTAAAAGATATTTAATTTTATTCTATGTAAAACTATTATGATTACAGTTTTACATAGAATTATTATGTGTAAGTTCTTCTTTTATTGCTTTATAATCTATACTAATATTATAATGGGAAAATATTTGTATTTTTGTGTAATCGTTAATTCTTCCACCGTTGTAAAGCTAAACTATCTCCGCATCCATAGACTATGTTTTATCCTGAGAAAATAAACGTGAGTGACACTACGCGGTACATCCTGTTTTATAATAAATAAAATTAGACTAATTATACTTCCTACAAATACTTAAATGACAGCAGAGCAAAAATTGACACAATGATGTAGCAATGCAATGACGGAATAAAGTTCGGTAAATTATTATGTTAATATTTGGTTCCAAATAAATTCCACTAGTGACCGAAGGTTGTACTCGTATCCCAATTTGAACTGTCTACTAATTATCTGATTAAAATGCTTATTCTTGCATAACAACGTATGAAAATTATATCACTAATTGCAAATACTTACGCGATGTTTCAATTAAGTTATGTATAAGGCATTCCATAGAAATTGTAAGGAATTCGTAATTTGAATCAGCTGAGAATCTAGACGTAGCGGCAGACGAGTTTGCGTGTGGTTAATACCAGTCGTTAAGTCGGCTGGTTGCTGGTGCGTGCCGCAGGCTTAAGTGATTTATTATTATATTACCGTTTCGTTTTGCTTGTTGCAGATCGCGTCAACAAGAGTGACTTCGAAGATAAGAGTCTCTCGAACGATGAGACTCCGCCTCCAACCTGTCCTCGACAACCCCCGGATGGCGTCGAAACCCCTTCAGACGTAGTG
Organism: Conopomorpha cramerella; assembly: GCA_012932125.1. Classification (NCBI taxonomy): domain Eukaryota; kingdom Metazoa; phylum Arthropoda; class Insecta; order Lepidoptera; family Gracillariidae; genus Conopomorpha; species Conopomorpha cramerella. The sequence goes on along the minus strand of SJJU01002202.1, from coordinate 14,884 downwards.
GAAAAAACACCGCCCGAAACTACGGCTAGACTTCCACCACGCTTGCCCACGGGCTGGCCTACGAACCGCGCTCGGTTCTCGTATTCGAGACAACAAGATGCACGGAGCGAGGCGAGCGTCAAAGATAAAATCGCAATGTTCTCACATGACACCTCAGCCTCGACAGACCGAATAGACAAGTGTGGAACATTGCCTACAAAAACTATGTCGGCTGCTAAAAAAGAATATTCAAGAAATTATTCGGATATCTCATCTCTTGACAGACGACTAACCAAATCGCAAGATAACCTCGACGACCCTCCCCGAACTTATAAAAGGCATGTAGATAGGCCAGACGTATTGGGGGCTTTAGAAAACGATGTTAGTGAGACAAGTGTCTCAAAAATTAATCATACTGTTCTTGCAGAGAGCAAACCATTATTTTATGCCAGCACTACAACCTTGCCATCCCTCGAGTCCTCCTACTCAGGATATCACACACGGAGTAGCAGCGATGACAGTACTAAAAGCTCACACATGTCGAATTTGGAGTTCTTGATTGAACAAAGAAAGAAATCGATGTCCAAGTTACGAGGTTTAGTCATACCCGAAGGAAATGGACCAGTCACTGACTTGCCAGCAATAAAGGTACAAGACCCGTTGAAAAATTTGTTCCTGAACACTTGCCAGAATAATAAACGAGCCAATAAAGTAGAAACAAAAACTCCAAAGCAAAATATATCAAAACCTTTAGATTTTAATGATACTAAATGGAAAGCAAGTTTGATGTCAAACAATTTACCAAAATATTCCCCAGCATTCAAAAGGAAATCGTTACAAGTTTATTCGCCCACTTCTATTTCTAAAGAGTCAACGCCAGAGAGAAAGACTCCCGACATTTACAGCAGAAACGGAAGCCATTTACTATCGTCCACAATAACGAGGACGTCAATGGATTCCAAAAGTACCATCAGTAAGTCGCTGTATTCGCCGTCAATATACTCATTCAGTAACTATGCTAAAATCGAAAATAAAGATGTCTTGGGGAGCGTAAAGAACTTTAACAATATGGAAATAAAAATATGCACAGCTACTGAGGTGGTCGACAGCGATAATGATTCCGCAATGAGCTCGACACAGTCAAGTTATCGATCATCGGCTTCATCTCCTCTACATAACATGGACAGTATCGAATCGGATAGTTCCCGAATATCACCAAAATTGTCACATTTCACCCCTTATTCCATAATCAAAACAGAGATTCCCACAAAATCTTTGATGAAAGAAAAGAGTTGTGAGGAATACGTGAAGCGTAATGTCAGTCGTTCCGTATCATCGGACACTACAGTATCTTTAAGTTCTTCAGCTGGCTCCGCCGCCACTTCAGGATCACAAGCCAGCTGTAGTTCCTTAGAAAGTTCAGTACCTGACTTAGATAAGAGAAAAAATGGGAAAACTTATTGTATCGATACCATCAATCGGAGGAACATTTTAGCATCAGCCAAGTGTCGCAGTGGTCGCGATAATAAACTGAATTCTCCAGTAATTGAAACAAAGTTTTCTCATGAATCCTATGAAAGGTCCCCTAGTCCACCCAAAAAAACGTCTGATCACCTTTCTACGCTCACGAGTTCCGTGAGTGCTATAGCAAATAAAGGCGAGAACAGACGACGTAGTAAAATCATTGCCGACACAGATTCAGATAGTGACAGTGAAGTTAATTTACGACAACGGAAAAGTGACTTCAAAAATACGAGACTGAAGAGGAGTTCATCTAATAAAAACAAACAGACTGAAGCAACAGTAGAGCAGTCCAAACTAGAAGATGCACCGAAAGCTATTTCTGAGCGCATAATCAAAGAAATAAATAAGGCTGGTCTTGACAACTTCCCTCCAATGAAACCAACATTAATCACAAAAAATTCCAAGACTACGACTGCTCCCAAATTAGTTGAAGACACACCAAAAATTCAAGCTGTAATAAAAGCTAAACCTAACAAGCTACTCGAGGACAGTTCACCGGAAAATTCAATAACGACAATCGATGTGAAACCGGTGACAGGTTTACGATCAATTTCTGGAGTAGAACGGATAATAAATCCAGGGCCAGATTCGCAGTCGCAGACGTTGAGATTAAGGCGAGGAGCTGCCGCGGGAGTCGGAGTAATTCTTGCTGGTGGCTCAGATTGTGAAGCAAAGGACGTCACTGTAAGTTCCGAAATTGACATTTACTATTTAATCATACATATTGAAAAACACTTTATGATCACTGAATCAGTTAAGTAATTTATTTATGCATGATAATAGATCCAAGAATATCGTTATTGTTTTAGGTACACCGAGTGCTTACGGACAGCGTTGCTGATAAAGCGGGGCTGAAGAGAGGTGCCAAGGTGCTGAGTATAAACGGTAGCAGCATGAATGGTTTGACGCATGCGCAATCCGTCGCTATATTGAAAGTAAGTTCACGAATAGATATATAAAAAAAATTAAATACCTGAATTTAAGACTCCTCGTGGCCGTATTAATTAAAGGCGTTTGATATGAGACCAAGAGGTCCTATTACGTATCCAATCCACGTCCACGTATTCATTTACTTAATGCTCTTACGTTACGCTAGATGGATTTTGATGGTGAAATGTTGATATTTTATCGATGATGGCCACCTCTACTCAAAACCCAACGAGATAATAGGCGTGACAGGGACCTAACTTAAGTACAGTTAATTTCAGCACTTTTATAAGACTGAGACGAAAAAACATCTATATTATTTAAATCAAATCTAATCTTCTGGATTGGTCTCCTACCTTATTCCCCATGACTGTATCAATGACTTATATATATAGTTTTTGAATTCAATATTTAATATATATAATTCTTGATTGCAGTCTTCTAAAATGTACTTGATCCCTAGACACTTTTGATGTGTGTATATACTAAGAGCTGATCAACTGTATACATAGGTACTTGTGTATCACACCACACACTTCATGGTCTAATGAATTAACTTAATTCATATTCCACGAAAAACTGTAAAGCAAAACATGAGAACGACTTATTAAAGGAAAATTAAAGAACAAACTAAGTGTACAAATATTTAATGACCACAAACTAATTATTTTCAGGAGCAGCGCTCTGAAATTGTGATAGAACTTGAGTATGAAAACAAAAGTGCCACACAAACAGATGCTAGCAAGAAACCAGACAAAGGTAAAATGTTTATCTTAATGTACAATTTTAATTATCTTACTGATACTTGCTGGAGGTATCATAATATTTTTTTATACGAGTACGCCGTGATCTCATAACTCGAAGTTAACTTGGAGCAAATCATGTTCCCAACAATTCCGTCCACAACGTTATGGAAAGGATCTAGATTTTTTGTATTAAGTATTTAATGCAGAACATACATCATATTATTCCCTAGTATACAGTATGTGGCCCACAACCCGGGAAAACATTTTAAACGGATATTGCTAAGACCATTTTAAGTTACCATCACAAATTCTTCATGTTCCCTTATTTATTAACATACCAGCACACAACGTTAAATCTTTCAGGTAATGTATTCTGCCATCGCGATAACATCGCATGGTCTTGGTACGGGGTACGTACTTGGTAGACGACTCGTTGACATTTGAAATGTTCGTGGAAAACGATGTTCAAAGTGAGAGCAACAAGTTGTTAGCTTATACAATGAAAATACGTTTTAGTTTGTTAGGAAAAAACTAAAAGTTAACTTATAAATTTAAGTAATTGGTACCTTAATGATACCATTACTGATTATCACATTATACATTTAAATATGCCCCGGTTGTGGGCCACACACTGTATATTAATTACCCTATGGATGGTGCTCTCTGAATAATACGCACTGTAATAAAATTATGAATACTTGTTCCGAAATTATAATTCTTTTTTGTGTTAAAAATGAAAACGTGGCGATATCCAGTCGAAAAATTGTACACCAGTGTTGTGCACCAGTGGGCCATAGCGCAATAAAATGTAGAAACAAATTCTGTTTTGAATCCCTGAAACAACATGCTAAATTAAGACGCCTGCCGCCTGTATTGAAATGAGGTTTGACTTAGAGACAATAAATACTTAAATATTGTTCACTGGGTGGTCTAATATCTGTGCGCGTTTCATTAAAAAAATATCTAATAAAATACTTGCCCAATTTCCTCATTACACTTCAATTTCTCATCGTGTATTCTGGTTTCCAGTTGAACAGCAAACACCGAAGCCGTCATGTTTGGGTGATGTGGTCACCGTGGTGCTGGACAAGGCTGGCGGTGGCGCTGGTCTTGGATTCGGTCTCGACGGGGGTAGGGATTCGCCTCTCGGTGACAAACCCCTCACAGTCAAGAAATTGTTCACCGGTAAGTTGATACACTTATGTGGTTTATGTCAAAATAATATGTTTAATTTCACATAGATTAGTAAGATACATCTGTATCTTCTTATTCTTAATGTTTGTAATGTATACATGGTGTAATCGTTACGTTAGATATTCAAAGTGCGTTAATGAGTACAATTACACTTAAAACTTTTATTTTAATAAAAGCAGTAATATCCCAAATATTAACTTCAAACACTTCCATACATTTAAAATAATAAAACTAAAACTGACTGTACATGTAACTATACAAGTAATTGTGACAATGCAAAATAAAATAGACATATTTTTGACGATTTCATCTCCAATAAATAAATGGTTATTATTATCTTCAGCGGATACGTATTAAAATAATACTAAAATACGTAAAGTTATCTAATAATAGTCGTAATAATCTGCATTTCTAACTGGATTTATCATCGTGATATAATATTCAATATTAATTTAAGTAATTCATTTCAATTCACATCAAATTGATCATGAGTACTCAATGTCATTGCATTAATGTATAATCTGTTATATTCATTTAATTGTCGCTCCATTGAACAACATAATTTCATATTACATTTCATAATTTCAAGATTGCAAATATTGATAAAATCAACTTGTTTAAAATTATCATTTGCTTGTCTAAGTTATATACTTTGACATTTCAGGTGGCGCCGCAGCTAGTAGCGGTAACATAATCGTGGGAGCCGAACTACTGTCTGCTGGCGGTCAATCCATGGAGGGCTACACTAGAACCCAGGCCTGGGCGGCGTTGAAGGCCCTCCCAGCTGGTCCTGTGACCCTTGTGCTGCGGAATCCTAAAACAACTTGAGCCTTCCACCTTGCGTACACCATAGCGATTTAGTTATCAGCGCCAATCGCCACTGACCTTTGCGTAGAGCGGCCGAGCTGGCTAGGATTATATCGCCTTAAGCTGAATTAGCTCGGCGATGCGTAAATGCCTTCTGGGATCCGGTTAGCACTTAGCCTAACGAGACGTACTCACGCTCGCGAACATTTGCTGAACGAGAGAATAAAAAGACGGTTATTGGCAACATTCAATTTAGCGAATGTATGGCCAGCGTCTGTATGGACTGAACATTAGGCTGTCAAACTGGTCCTGTAGTGTGAGTTCTTTGTTAGATAGCGTAGCTCAGCGTAATTCGGTTTGTTGGATTCGTGTGGCCATGACGGTATGCCATCGTCCCGTCCCGCTACCCCGGGAACATGCCTCTCCTTCATTAGTTGATATTAGATATTCTCACGTAACGTTGTGCCAAGATATTTCTTTCCTAATATGCGAATTCTTGTACTTATAAGATCTGTTTGAAGACTGTATTGCGTTATTATTAGGTTTCGCTAGATTTAACACTCGGTGATAAGCGTCTATTTATTCTCTTATAACGTTAAATTTTATTTTTCTCTTCGTTTTTATTTGGAATGGAAATAAAATAAATCTGTTAATTTGAAAAGTCTTCTTTATATATTTATTTGTAAATATGTATTTGTTTTAGATGTTATGTTTTACATAAAACTTACATAGTTATGAGTAACAGTTACTATAAAACTATTTTTTTTGTTTCATGTTGAAGATTAGTGAGTGACCTGAATGCATAATACGTACGCCGTTGAGTCAGTATGAATTGTATAGCCTGATCTTACCATTAGTTAATATAACCTTAAAGTTAAGCTAAGTGCCTTTCAAACTGTCATTTATCATTTGCAACGTACTTCGGCTATTGTCAGTTCTCGCATACTTGCGCGGAATCGCAGTAATAAAACGTAAAAGGTTTTTATTCAATTAAATTTGTGTCATACAGTACCGACACGCTCATGACCCGAGATATGAACAAACTTAAAATCATAAAAACCTGACCAAAGGCCTCACAAAAGGAGTCTAATTTGTGATAAATATGTCGCGTACTCTTAAAATATTATCTTTTGTAACATTAATGTTATCTGATGCCTCAAACTATTATAGTCTAAAAAACCTATTTAAAAAAATCCTCTAGAATCTAAATTCTTGTTACTTCACAATTATACAAATAGTTTGATGTTTCATTGTGGGATGTTTTTTTGGGACCACGGGATGTTTTATTACTAAATACCATTTAACATATCCATAATACCCTAGTAGCAAATATCCGACGGCAACTCAATAGCCTGAAGTATATTGTACCTAAGTGATAATAGACACTACTTATTTGTTATGTTGTGAAACCACATTGTGTCAAACTGGTCAAAGATTCAGCAATTGCTTGGAAAATATTATGAAGAACACGTCATGAAACATTCTGAACACAGTCCATCTTCCTTATATAAACGAAATTGAAAGACTATCTTCTTTCGTTTCTTGAAGAAAGAAAGGGACAGAGCAATATTCGTACTTTTGTAAGAATGTTTATTTGTTTGATACTGGTGGTTACTTTTGTTACGTGTCAGACTCTGCCGTATGCCTGTCCCTGTCTAATACAAACAAATTATAGAGACGAAGAAAGAGGTCTGTAAGTTGTTGAAATTCGTTCTGCCTTATTCAAGTTTATTTTGTCTGAAATGAAACAAAAAGTTTCAAACAACACTTGTTATTGAGAATAATAATTATTAAGGACGATTTAATGAGATTCTGTTTTCTAATTCTGTTGTATACGCTGTTGGTATTTCATAACATATTATTAAAATAACTATTATGTATTTACATACGTCTAATAACAGTCCATAATAATATTGTTTAACGTGCCTATTAACTGAAGTATATTGTAAGAAAATATTACGTATGTTTTAAGAATGCATTAATATTATCAGTGATTGTTATTTACTTAATAATTCGTACATTCGTATTGCTCATACAATAAAGTGTAACCATAGTACGATATTTTTTTATTTCCTTAATACCTACAAAACATAAAAAATATTTCACTCTATGAAAATATGTGCATTTGGCTAAGTTTCATAATGTCAAAGCAGGGTAGGAAGCTCATATTATGTCACCTAGCGCGGATACTCATCGAACAATGGACTCATAATTTAATACTTATATCTGGATTCCCTTTCTTCCCAGTAGTACTACCAAATTCTACCACCAGTGGTATTAGTGGGTAATATCGTTAAAAAATGTACTGTGACTTCTTGAAATTAGTTGAAGTAGAAATTAGCTTGACATTTATCCCCTCTGATACAACTAGCGCCATCTATCATAACTGACATAAAGGCACACAAAATTCCCTATTTATGCAAAAAGAACTAAGAAGGAATAGAACGATCAATACTAGGATACGTGTCATGGGCATACATCTGGTAGTCAGTTACTTCCGTTCTAAAAAATGTTCATGGTTCTTATCAATGTATCAGAATTTGCTTCTTAGATAACGCCGACAATAGCGTCGGTCGATAAGACTGGTGTATCCCACTCCATGTTCCATAGCTATTAGCACGGCGTAACCGCTATGATTGGTATAGCAATTTAAAATGGAAATAGTTAGCCACCAAAAAGCTGTAAAAGGAAGTAGACTCGCATGTCTTCGGAAACGGGTAGGGCTTGGGTGGTGTTGGGCTTGTTCCTGTTTAAGTTAGCGGGTCGTGAAAATTAAATTACATTATTTAGTACACGCTTCAAGCTCCTAAATATGTTTATACACCTAGATGTATTTATGTTACGGTAATCTTCTATAATATAGATACATATACATACATATAGCACTGATATATTATATCAGTGCGTTAACAGCTCCCGTTCTTTAAAGGAAACTAAGCACAATACATGAGTCTAGGTCACTAATCTTTTTAATGAATATCAGGTATATATTGCACTCTCTTGAACTCTTGTACAAATCGATCGACACATGGTAAGTGGATTATGATCGGGATGATAAAAGGATTTATGCTAAATAAAAACTAGGTTAGTAAGTAGGCAAGTGAGGCATCATTCCTCCGCGTGTAGCCTTATTAAACTAAGATTATTTAAATATTGAAAATATAAGTTAATAAGGTCTTAAATGAATAATGTCCCATGCTAAAAGATGCATTTCTACCAATAAATACATACACTTCACGCCTGTCTCTCAGAAGGGTAGGCACAGATTGTGATTGGTTGGGGGGCCGACCACTACTCACTCGGTCTCTTACATCACCCATGTAAATCTCTTTCGTTTATCGACTTGGATCCGTCATCGCTTGGCCACTACATCCTTCAGAACGCAATTTTATCTTATCACACGATTCTTTATACTGTTATTCAATTTTCCAACACACTTTGGCAAAGGCGGATATTCGGGGTACGAAAGAGATTGCTGCATATCACTGATACCACTTTCTACTTGTCCGTGCAGTGCCCATCTATAAGGCTAGTGACTAGGAAGCAACGTACCTACCAGCGGCGTGCACACCATAAAGACAAAAAGAGGCCTACCTTAGTACTTTGGTTACCCGACCTAATAACAGAGTTATTGCTAGATCTTTTTTTGTTGTACTCACAACATAGCTAACAAAGGTCCTGTGATTTGTGGGTGAGTAGATATGTACCTATATTCCTGTAGGTACCTATATTTCGTAAATACAACTATACATAGATGTCAATCCTTGGCGATTACTTCCTACCTTGTAAAAGCCAGTGCACGCCACTGATACATACCTAGGGTTATTCCGATAGAATACACTAGAGACTTCACCCTAGGGTGAAATATAAAATCAGAGAATTTACCCTAAGATTATTATTTACCCAGCTTTGGGTAAATTCTCAGACATCGCTCCCAGATTTTTATAACTCCCTATTTATCCCCAAAGAGTTTTGGCCATCCCATTAGGATATAATGGACGTAAGTTTAATATGTATGTACAGTACATACCTATAACTTGCTACCGTACATTTCGTTGTTGTCAGATCTGTCAGTTTCTCCATAACACACTCAGGTCATTAATTTTGATTCTACATAATAAACCTATGTGCAAAAAGTTTCTAAGCTAAGAAAGTTTTTTAAGTCTATTACTTTATTCTTTTATTTCTGATTAGGTGAATAGGCGGTAATCATATTCGTCCACTTCAGTTTGCTAATGATGAGCAATGTCTTTGTCTTTGGTTATCTGTCGGATCACCTAGTTTCTGATACGAACCTTTAGAGAAACACCGATCATAGCCCTTTCCATAGCATGCTGTGCAACTTTGAGCTTGTGGGCCAGACTCGCCATAAGCTCCGTTTGTCATCACAGGTAGGACGCACGGATTGAAGAGGCGGTCATAGAGAATATCATTATAGGTTTATGAAAAAAAAGTATTATGTTAAGAGCGTAATAGATCGAGCGACTGTTATTGTCTCTACCTACCCTTCTGGCCAACTAGCCAATAAATTATAGTGAGCTATAATTAGCTGAGATAGATATTGTTTCTGGGTCAGTTGTCCCTTAAGGCGGACTAGTCTAATACAATCTTTATGTAGTTTCCATTATAGATTCATTCCAGATTAAATAAAACAAATATACATTTTATTCAAACAAAAATGTATTTTCCTTGTGCGATATTACAAAAAAAAACTATGCTTAGGTTACCTACTTACGCTTACGCTTGTGCGATAAATAGCTGTTCGTATTTGGTTTAGTATAAAAATAATTTACAATAATAAAAAATAGTTATATATTAAATAGCGGTATATTAGATACAGTATAATATATTATTATATAACAGATAATATGTACAAAATTGTAGAAAAAATCTATCAGCATTCTGATTATATACCTAAATGTTTAAATAAATACAAGAATAGCTTTATATTATTTACACACCTACTATTTAAATAGTAAGTTTCGCATTTATAAACTCAAAATTCTGACGAAAATTATTACGTGTTCTAACTTAAACACTTCGCCGAATTCATAGCTATATGCATAACTTTCCCTGAAAATCAAGTTCACTGATAAGTTTACAATGAAAGATTTTCAGGTATAACAAGCCACAATTTAAATATGTATTATAATGATCAAGTAGGTTTATACGAATGTTCATAAGTACTTCACTTAAGCAGCGTAAGCAATCCAGACATCAATTCAAAGGTCAGCTTTGATGATACTTCTTGGTTCAGTAAACCATTACCTAGTTGGTATACGCTCTATATATTTCCAAGAACAATTATTTATCTTTAAAAACCTCTTTCCAGAATAGTACTACTACATGGAAAATGAAAGGATTTGTATACTCAGCCTTAATATACCTAGCCAGTGTAAGCTTGCTTTAAAAACCTCCCTATTTCATGATGAAATATTGCGTCAAAAAGCGCGCTAGACGGTAGGTAGTAAAATGTTCATAAGCCTGTAAGTTTCCATTGGTTAGGATGAGATACCTTCATGAACTCTCCCTAGGAGAAATTAAAATGTTTTTATGCAAGTTTACATTTCCTAGGGTTCGTTAAGATGCAAGAAACCTCACAACAATGCGCGTCATTATCACAGTCAAAGTTTAAATGTTTGTAAGGTCCGAAAATATTCAGATTTTTTATATACTTTTTTGGCACTTAATTTTAATGTTCATCGATGCAGTCAGTGGACTACAATGACTAAATAAACGTATTCGAGGCACTTTTTAAGCGCCACTAAATGTTTTTTAAAGACAGCTCTTTTTGGTGTTGCGCGTAAGCTGCATGTAAAAGTTAGTATCAAAATACTAAATACCTATCTAATTTATATTTTTTTTACAAAAAAGTCTCGTGAGAGTCGTTTTGGACACCGTTAGTGAGTCCTTTCGCATTTCTGTTGCTTTTTTTTCTTACACACAATACGAAGAGTGAAATATACATAACATAGAAAATACCACTACTTAGTGGTACTTCTATGTCCTCATTAGCAGGTATGATGACAGAACCTCATCATAATATAACACGTGCAAAGTGCTAGAAATTGTATAATTTATTTCATTGCATTTGTATGTAATCAGCTGACACACCTTTGTACCAGCTGCCGTGGCGCGTGCGCATGCCAATAGAGGCAAATACAACACCTGCCATTATAGAAAATACAGAAAAAACTGGCCATTAATATGATTACTAGACATTTCAACCTTTATAAAAACCTGCGATCGATATCAACGATGTTAAAAGAACTGGGTTATTTTGCAAAGGAAGAATGGTACTACTAATATTTCTTATGTACAATGTAATTAACATTTTGTAATATGCCCGAAGAAAAGTAATTTCTGGATACATCTAAAGTACCTACAGTTCTTTTTCAGACCAAGTATTTCGAAAAAATATAATACTCAATCCACCGGTCCAACTGAACTAGAGAACGGATCGTCTCCAATTCACATTGTTACGAACATAAGATCGAAAGGCAGGAACCGGGAGTCGATAAATGCTGATCGCAATGGACCGTTCTCACTGGAAACAAGTGTAGAGTCCTGATGTGCAGCTGTGGACGTGCCAGGCTGAGATTTCGCTGAGGCGCCTGCTATGGCTCGTCGGCGCAGCAGGCGCACGGCAGTCAGCGCGCGGGCGCTCGCCGGCCCACGCGCAGCAGCACGGGACCGGCGCGGACGTCTTTGAACAGGCGTATCGCCTCACCGTGCGTGAGGCCCGCTGTCCCGCGTCCGTTCACCGATAGGATCTCGTCACCTGGAATCGAATGGAAAGGAACTTTTGTTAATTTACCGAAAAACGTTTGTTTTGTACCCCGACTACGGAAATATGGCCCAGCAAAGTAGAACCAATGGTATGACCAAATACTACTAGGAATAAAGATAAACAAAAAACACTGTTTGGTGTATGTAGATTGGGCTGGATTTTGTCTATATTATTGTTGGAATTAAATGACCATGGCACATTTAGACGAATAATTTTATTGTCGTTTATATAAAAGGTTGGGGAAACTTTACAGCATAATAACACGTAGTTGGTTCAGCAGCTGGTATGCAGCAAATTCATAGCTTTGGTTTTTCCAGAATAGTAAGCAATAATTTTACTGATCGTATGGGATAATACGTCAATTCCAATAACATTAAGCAGAACCCTACTTCGTTTCCGGCAAACAGCTACGTTTTATCATCCATTTATATAAAGATTCATACAGTCAACTTTAGCTAACTCATCTAAGCATGTATATACGTTAGGTATTACAGGTGCAGCAGCACCTACTTGTTTCATTGTCATGAAATCACATTCTGGTCCCTGTTTAAAGACCACAGTTAAAGTGACAATTCGGTACCCATTGCGGGTTTTAGCTCAAAAATGTATCTGACACCGTAATCTTATCAGTGTCATCTCAATTTTCACGTTCTTTAAACAGGGGCTTCTCAGAAAGTGTTGAGTATTACGATACCTATAATTACTTCTAATAGAGTTTTGTACAGCTAACCGCTATAATACGAGTAAACGCACGATTCCTAGGTAAGTCTATGTTATACAGTTATTTTGAACCAAACGTAGTTGGTATGATGTAAGCGTTCACAGCGACGAGGTACAAACGAGTATGACCTCAATAGCCAATAATGACCCTTCATTAAAAATTCGCGACGCCATGCGACATATGTAGGTACGTACATAGTATAGTTCAGTTTTGGCTAGTATAAGGTGAACTGCGGCCATAAAGGCGAGATTACCATAACATTGCTGTGGTTCTCGGTCAGGTCGCCCATCAGCTGCCCTATGACGTAACCTTTACAACGTTATTTTTAAACGAACTCGACAGGTGGTAGGTTTACAACCATTGGTTAATCTGCGAATATAATAAGCCATACAGTTGTTTTACTGCTCCTCAGGAATGTAGAGAGCCTGGTGAGAAACAATTCAATAAAATACATTTATAACTTTATGTATGGCCTCTAAATGCACTCGCAAAATTACTTTCACGACCGTTCGCATAAACAGTTAATGCAACTGTAAATTTATTTTTAAAAGGATCACGATCACGCATGTGAAATTTTGCTAAATCACGCGTTCAATTACATGCAATACCTACTTTTTTAATATTAGGTACTGAAGCTGTGCACTATGAAAAAAAAATATCTTAAGCGAAATTAACTAACACATTGACCTAGACAACGCGAAACTACTTTGGCCTGGTTTTGGGTCAACTCACCTTCTTTAAGCAGGCCAGACTCGGCGGCTTGGCCGTTATTAAAGATGGTTTTGACGAAGATCCCCATGTTGCCGCGCGGGGAGTCCCGCCCACCCACAATGCTGAAGCCGAGACCCTTCCCGCCAGCTGATTTTGTGAACCGCACCTGAAAATACAGAAATAAAATATGAATATAAGCACACACAAATTATTAAGACACGAAAAAACTGTAAATAACACATTTCTCTTGAAGATTCAGCGTGCTGTCCAAATATTCCATAGCTCTAGGCTACAGCCGTTCGAAAGTTCGAAAAGCAATTTGAGATATAGTGAAATGCATATTATTGAGCATATTTTGTTCGTTCTATGTTTATATAGTGATATAATATAATGCGTAAAGCATCTTCTAGAAAGTCACCTCAAATGTCTGCGCAGATTCGCGGGGCTCTGGTGCGGGTGGTCGCTTTCCGTTGTGCGCGGCTGTGGGCGGCGCGGGCGGCGGCCGCGAGGCACGCGGCTTGGCGCTCACCCGCAGTTCCGCCACACCGTTCCTCAGGAGTTGCACCGAGTCCTGCCTGCTGGGCGCTTGCACCCGAGGCAACTTGTATGGCTCCTCCCAAATCCTAGGATCCCTACATTCACCGTTCAGTCTATTATAACCATTCCTATACACGGGAGTGTCCAATTCAACATTCTCACTATAAGGCCTTCTTCCGCGGGTCTCTGTACTCTTCCTACGTTCTGGTACATAGCAGAAATCGACTACATCTCGGCTTTCGTCCTCGTTCACTATGAGTGGAGCTCTGTCGCGGGAATCTCTAGGCGCTGCTGGTGAGCCCTTCCTATAGACGTTTGGTGAACTGCATCTTCTCCGTAGTGTGGTGTTGTTTCTGGGCGGCGAAGGAGACGGTGGTGCTCTGACTGTTGTGGGACTGGGGACGTAGAATGTTGATGGTTGCTGTTGCGGTGGTGCAAGGACATCGTGTGCTGATAAAGCTCGTCTCCGTAGTCCTCCTCCCAGTTTTCCTAAAGCGCGTAGTATATCTGGTGCTCCGCTGGTGACTCGTAGCGAGGCCGTAGTGTAGACCTTCCCGCGGTGCCTGAAGGACAGCTTGGCGGGCGGCACGGGGGAGCAGTGAGGCGGGGGGCGCGGTGGGGAGGGGGAGCAGCGCGCCGGACTGGGCTCGCGGGTGCCTGAACCAGGTCGTAGTCGAGAACATCTTCGCCGGAGTTTTCTCCATCTTTGCGACAAGTTCGCGTTCCATCCTTCTTCTGCAATTAGACGCAATGTATTTATGTTTAAAATCATTAGCACAAGAAAGCTAAGATAGCAGTTAGTTATCAAAATTTCCTCTCATAGTTAATAATTTGGATTCAGAAAAATAATCTTGGGAAGCGAGCTGACAATAATAACGAATTAAGAGTTGTATCTTTCATCAAATAGGTAAGTAATTGAAAGTAAGAACCGCATTTTTATTCCGGCTA
>SJJU01002201.1:0-33938 GCA_012932125.1 Conopomorpha cramerella | reverse complement strand
TTGTCACGGTCTGACATACCCCTTTCGCTTCATCTACATTCATACATCTTTTCATACATGACCTCCGGTTTCGAGTACTTTTCACGTCACTTTCCGCCAGGACATCATTCTGGGGCGACCTCTACTCAACCAGCCCTGCACATCGCCCATATAAATCTCTTTCGTCAATCGACTTTCACCCATTCTCTCCATATGCCCAAACGATGATGATGTATAATTCATGTTAGTTTCTTATTCCTGTTATTTCTCTAGGAAAAATGGGAGAGAGAAAGTTATTGTATACAGAGTGGAAAAAAGTTATTGGCGAGGGTTAAAAAATTAAACCTCGCTTCTTTTTTTCACTTTTTATTTCAATTACCTAATAAATGTTTCTTAGACAAAGTTTATCTCAAACAATAAGCTTACCGATTCGTAGCGAGGGTTAATTTTTAGTCCGCTCGATAACCGGTTGATACTAGCAAAATTATAAAAATATTTTAATGCAGTTTTGTTTCTTTTTAAAAATAAAGGAATGTTTCCTTTCAGTAAAATGAGCTAACTAAATAATTTAAAGCAGTTCTCCTCCAGGGCCCATAACTTTTTTCCAACCTGTATATAAAAAATGGGACACACCATTAATATATTGTGTTTTGAGGTAGATTACCTTGCCGAGGAAGGCGTGCGCGACGGGGTTGCCCTGGGCGGCGGCCTGGCGGAAGTAGTGCAGCGCGCGGCGCGCGTCCAGCGTCACGCCCCGCCCGCCCTGCAGGTGGAGCTGGCCCAGACCCACCTGACCACACCTCACACATATAGCCCACAACTCTCCGGGATATTATATATACGGGATAATTATATAACGCTAAATTGGACTGCCCTTACCTACTAAGCAACATTAATTTTAGATGTCCGTACAATGTACCTCGTCAGGGCACCTACAAACTCTTTTGTACTGTAAGTTATCGCACTAATCTGGGTAGACACTCTCCCCTGGCAAGGATTTCCGATACTTATAATAAAATATCGAAATCTTTAGATATAGATATTTTCAATATAGACATCTCGGTACTGCGAAATAAAATTCTGGCTTTATCTGCCACTCCATGTGATTTGTGTTAAATTGTTTGCTATTTGTTATTTATATTTTTGTTGTGTACTGTATTTAATTCATGTGAACCATTGTTAAACTAGTGTAACTATGTATTGATTTTGTTGGCTAACCTTCTTTTCTTCATTGTTTTACTACCTACTTACTATTAAAATATTAGTGGTAGCCTATAAGTAGGGCAACATGTTACATTGTAAAATTAAAATGCTCATTATAGTATGTAGTAAACGTGTGTGCCTTGTTGGCCCTCCTTAACTTATAAATAGATAAATAAATATGCCAAATGAAGTTAATATGAAACATATGTCAGTGGTTAATCTACCTGCAAACAAGCAAAGTTGATCCCCTCCCCATCGACCACTATTGACACTCCTCGATGTATATTAGGTATCCTCGTCAGTCTAACGCTAGTGCAGTCGTCCTTCTCAAGAAATTTCACCAGCGCCGATTTCCCGTTATCCCTGTCCTTGTCTTTCTTGGGCGTGGTGAGCGGGACGGAAGACGGGGCCTTGCGGGAAATGTGACCGACGTAAGCCTCCCCGTACTTCGTTGTGAAATACATCGCGTCGTGGGTTAAGGTGACTTGGTTTATTGTCGTTTGGTGCGCGAGGCCGAAGACACATCTGTGAACGGACAGTGTAGGTGATTATGTAACTTGTGTAGGGTGTAATTACAGGGGTATTTAGGTTGAATATTGCTTGGAGTAAGTCGAAGCATAGTTCAATGTAATAAATTAATATTAATAGATTAAAACGGCTATTACGGCGAGAATAAAACCAAAGACAGCAAACAGACATTCAGCTTACCTTCGTTATTTGCTCGACGTTTTGACACAGTTACATGTGCCGTGGTCACGATCTGACGATGGCGAAGGTAAGCTGAATGCTTATCTTTGGTTAATTTCGCGCCGTAATATCCGGTTTAAACTATTAATAAAATGTCAGTGGGCGTTTCTTTAAAAAAATATGTTATATATTAACTTTCCAAGAAGACAAAGTACGGGACATCCTGCATGTACCTATCATTTTTATTGGAAAGGTTTTTGAACAAAAATAATGCAGCCTCCCCATACAAAATCAATTAGCTGATTGGGCTTTTTGTATTAGGAGGGGCACTGACACCTTCTGAAAATGGACTCAGTAGGGAACTTAGAAACTCGGCGGTTTAAGGAACGATTTCCCGGATCAGTATACGATAAGAATTTTATACAGATGATTGGAAATACCTCATAATAGCTGAGTGCTGTTTCAATAGTTCGTACAAAATCCCAAAACAAAAAAAAAAGCATGGATTGATTCCAAACTCAATGGGGAAATTTGTTCATAATTTTCTCAAGATGCCCAATTCGAAAACCATTTCGAGAAATAGCCTTAATTAACCATTATCAAGAATCAGATTTACAAAATCTTCAGGGATTGAAATTATTTTTCACTTTTAAGTTAAACTTTTATTTTAAGACTATGACGTCATAGCTCAGCCCATAGGAATGTATTCCAAGGCAAAAAAGTAACTGAGGTGTCAAGTCTGATTGAAGTTTGTCGTGTGACAGGTGACAGCTGTGACAGAAGGGAGTAACAAAACAAACTAAAGCGGAGTTTAGACTAACAAGTTCTAGCTGCAAGTTATTGACCAAGTTCTTGCTATTACCTTTAGACTAAGTGCAAGGTTTCTTGTAGAAGTTGGCTTTGCTCTGAAAGTATTATCGCGCAAGTTCTTTCCAGACAGTTTACAGTAAGCAAGAACTTGCTGCAAAATTGAGCTAAATATTTCCATGTGAGTTTACACTAATTGCAAGTTTTATATAAAGCAATACTTGTGATAGTAGAATTCTAGAAGTTTTTGCAAGACTGTTTAGATGTATGTCAGTATGTGAACAATGCAACATTTTTTGTTAATACCAAAAGTAAGTATAGTCCAGGCGCTAGAGGTAGTTGAGTATGCATAATGTGGGTACCGAATTTCGCCAACGGATTTAAGTGAAGAAAAGGTCCAAGAAGAATAATATGAATCCTGCCGGTCAATTTTATTGTCCATATTTTTTTTTACCCCCTCTTCTCTTATTCGTAAAGGGAATGTATTGAGTACATGATGTTATATTTAAATGATTATTTTCGTAATAATTTATAGTTTTTAAACCCCGACGCAAAAAGAGGGGTGTTATAAGTTTGACGTGGAAGTATAAGTTGTACCTTTAAAATCGGGGGTTTTTGTTTGCTGACATCTTGCAGAACAAAAAAAACTTATTATGTTTACAAAATAAAGTTCAAGTTCTTGCTGGAATATCAAAATGGCCGTTTACACATTTGACTTGTGTCAAGTTCTGGAAGTTTCAAAACTTGCTTATATAGCTTGCTGAACCCTGTTTACACTATTGTAAATGACTTTCAGAAGTTTTCTATCGCGAGTTTTATTGCATGTCTAAACAGGCCGGCTATTTTACTGCAAAATTTGCAGAAGTCGACTATATTTAAAGTTTACACATAAAAATTGCAGCAAGTTCGATGCACAGAGAAAACTTGCAGAAATGAACTTGCTACACGTTTACACAGCGATTTTGACTTGCAGAAGTCGACTTCTGCAAATTTTATTGCTAATCTAAACTCCGCTTAATGATTATATTATTATGAATAATGAAATGACGTGACGTGACGGTTAGTTTTAAGGTTGACACTTCACTGTCATTTTATAGTTGTGTCAATCATTACATGTCAATCATGTTATTTTTTTCTGGCTACGATGACGGTGTTCTTTCAACGCAATGATGACGTATTTCCGGTCTAAGTTTTAAAAATTAATTAAAATAAAATTAGACAATTTTATACAAAAATATTCAAATTAGTTTCTTAAAATGGTCTATATTTTCAGAAAATACTGTAAAAAACACCACTTAAAAAATGTGAACAATCCCCATTCTACCTTATTGACGTTTTAGTGACACAGGTATTGTCAACAAAACTGGTGGCCAAGTCTGCTACATTCTTGCAGTTGCATCGGTCTGGAATCGTAGCGGTAAACGATGTTCATCGCTGTTTCACTACGGACGACTGTGAAATTAAAGTAACGAAATCAGCAATGCTCATCGTTTACCGCTACGGTGCGAGATCGATGCCACAAGGAGAGTGTAGGAGACTTAGGCTCCTGAAAGACGACGTTTTGCCGTATCGATGACGTTTTGCCGTTCTCCTAGTTGTCCTATTGTAAAAACGCGATGGGGGTATTAGGTTATGCAACTCCGTAGTACACTCTCCGAAATGCACCCGATAGAAGACAGATAGGCTCGCAACTTTGTGGCGATGATCTAGGCTTTGTAGCCGAGAATCGAACAGCCTGTTGTCACCTATGAGCCTTCTAGCACACCTATTCTCTCTATTGCCTCCAGAGACTCAAGCTGGTATTTGACTGATCCGTCCCAAAGATTAGAGCAGTATTCCATACACGATCGAACTTGTGCTTGATACAGCGTGAGCAAATGTTCCGGTGTGAAATACCGTCGCACCTTCGAAAGGATGCCCAGCTTCTTGGCTGCGCGTTGGACCGTAGCCTCAATATAGGAGCCAAAGTTGAGTCTGTGTTTCCTGCGCAGTACAGTCGGAAGGTCTTCAAGTCGCGAGTGAATAGGTACCTAATGAACAAGTGTGCTCCATCGTAGACCAGATCGCTGCTTAACATCAGGCAGGAGGATGATCAAACGCTTGTTCATAGTGATAAAAAAATACATTTGTAATGTGCAGTGTGCAATAAAGAGTCCATTCATTCATTCATATGTACAGTCACGACGTTCTTCTAGAAGGGTGAAGAAAAAAAATATTTTTTTGATGAAACGCGCACAGTATTATAACTCAATATTGTCCACCCGTCGTGGTCACCAGTGGAATAACATAGGTAATCTCGAGCTTGTCTTTGATTATAATATTACACTACTTATAAGTCAAGAACGGCTGAATCGATTTGGTTGAAAATTGGTGGTGAGGTATCTTAGAACCAGACGACGAACACTTTTTATTCCAACTCTATGGGATGTGGCATTGTACATATGTTTGGTGAGGGTATGTCACCAAACATAATGCAATTGAATAAAACATAATAATATTCCTGCTAAGAGAATATAGTTTGCACGGATCGAAGTCCTTTGACCTACCCCTTCTTTGATGCACCGTTTCCAATGCGCATAATATTACACAGACAATTTCGGTTCGAATAACAAGATAATTATCTCCAAGTTATCTCTCGCAGCTAGGATTCGCTTGCTCTTTGCGCAAGTATCTAAACGCCATTATAATTTCATCAGTTTACAAATACGTTGACCCAACGTGTCTAGTGAACTGCTTCGCCGTAAAGGTCTCGGTATAATTGCACTCCATAGTTGTACCGAGCCGAAACAGTACTGAAAGGTGCTTGTTAGTCTCACGTTACTATTACGTCTGTGAATTCTATATGATACAGCATTAAACCTTACTTCGAACCAAATAAGATGCAAATTCAAATGGGCATATTCAAAAGACTTGCAAAATGGTACGCGTTCAAAAGGATTTGAGACCTTAAAAGCTCGGGAATAAGGTTTGAATTCAGCGTAGAGGATTTTGTTACAAGTCGGCCGTTAGCAGTTCGCTTCGTCCACTGTTAGTTGGCCGAGGTTTGATCTTTGTTTCGAAGTAAAAAGGACTAAGTAAGGTATCGAAGTATAACGCGTTGGCCACTCAAGCCTTTGACGAAGGTAACATGTGGAAGAAGTAACACAGCCTGCTTGAATTCTCAGACTCTTGGATTTTCTTTGCTCTGACATTCCAGTCTTAAGGGGATTGCGCGTTGTGAAAGGTCAGTTTAAGTTGGTTTGTAATAAGCTACGCAGTCCGAAATAGTAGTGCTAGAGAAGTTAACTTGTAGAGGAGGAAACTGCAGCACTTCCAAGTGAGATTACAAGGAGGAAGGCAGACAGTTTGTCGGTAAAATATTTTTAAGGAACTTATTTTATTTTGTTATTTAGAAAAAAAAATGTATGCTACTTTTTTAATTTTGCTGGCTTCAACCTGTAAACATAACAGTTCAGTCGGATTACAAATTAAATATGTACATAACGTTTTTGTATTTACATTCAGAATAGTAAATAGAGTTTTCGACTTCCGAAATCTCTTTTCACATATTTCATACGAACTTTTTTAACGTGTTTGCCGACGGGTCTAACCTCCCAGTAAAATTTTCGTTCCTCGTAGTTATTGCTACGTAAACGTAGCACATTCTACGCCGTAGTAACTACGAAAAATAAATGGAACAATTGAATAAATTGAACAATACTTAAAATATTACACAGCTTGAGCCATGCGATTTCATTGTAAATAGCAGCTTATAATATTCTTACATTATCACAAGATACAATGATGTATAATCATCGGGGTTTTTATATGTTATTTATTTATAAATTATGTATGTATTTATAAGAACTGTACTTATTTGCTTAGCAAATGTTTCTACCTACCTAGTTTTGGAATTAAAAGGCATGACATGTGTGTGTATTTAAAGGAAAACATATTCATAAGTAAACAATTTCGTTGTCTGATTTCTTATTTATATTTATTTATTTGTGTTACTTTTCGAAAATTGCACATTTTACAAACTGGTCTTGGATGTTTTTCGTACATAATACGCACGGAAACAGAGACCTAGTAGTCTTGTTAGTTATAAACCACAAGTTTCTGAGTAGTCTAAGCACCCGACAACTTGACTACGGCCTCTTGAAATGGTAATGCAATAGTAACTTGAAATATTCCGACAAATAAACATAAACTAAAATGACTAACCTGCACCAGTACCATGAAGTATTAAAGTCATATTGTATACACTGTGTGAAAGAGATAGCGCTATACCATTCATCTAGTGCTGTTCCTGTCACAAAACTTAAACAATGTTACTTTTAGTTGTCACGGTACGCCCCCTGATGTAAACCTACGAAACTTTTATGACAAACCTTCATAGTGAGGTAAAGAAAACAAAGTATGTACGAACAATGGGGTTAAGCTGTGAGCCACTCACCGGCCGCAGAGGTTATTAACGGAGAGTCCAAAATATTATGAAGTGAAATGAATATGAAAACAGCGGCGTGGCCCCTCGCGAGAGTTTGTTTCCATTAGCGTGGGCTCCCAACTAATTTCATCCGGCACGTTTATTTCTTCGGGGCTGAAGTCGTGGCAGAGTTTTAATAAGGCTGGGGACTAAGGGAGACCTCGTGACAACAGCGACAGAATTACCTTCGTCGGTGGGAAAAGTTGCGTCACAGCGCGGGTGCGGGAGTAAGTTTTTGTGCACCGTTAAGATACTGATGGAATTGAGCATTTACTTGTAACATAACATCGAGCGTTCAGCGTTTTTTTTTTATTTGTCGAAACGAACTACGCAAAAATGTTCTCCTGTTTTTTCTGTAATGTAACATCAGTAAGAATGCACATTAAAAGTTGATTCTTATATATTCTTAGTCTCGAAAGAAACTTCACGCCTTTTGATCCCAAAGCGGCACTTGCTAAAGCAAATGGCCACGGTTCACGAAGCGTATTTAACCCAACGTGACAGGGGGTGAGCCCATCGCCGTTATAGGATTCACACACCTTGTGGTATGCGGATTTCGGTATGCGGTACAAGCGTTGCGTACATAGGCTCTGAAAAAGAGTCCCATTGGTACACGTCCAGTAGCCGGACTCGAACCCGCGACCTTCCAGTTACAAGTCAAGTATCCGACCAACTGGACCACAGACGCTAACTATTCTTAGTCTCATCATCATTATCAGCCCGTATTTGTCCACTGCTGGACATAGGACTTTGTCTCAATCGCGGTTAAATAGGTACTTAATGAACAAGTGTGCTCCATTGTAGACCACATCGCTGCTTTACATCAGGCAGAACGGTGGTCCAACATGGGGCTTGTTCACTGTGATAAAAAAAATAGCTTTAGGGCCTTAGAGTTTGGTGTCCAGAAAATAAATTAATTACAAAGATATTTTTTTAAGAAATGATTTCATTTGGTATTTCTAAGGGTATTCTCATGTGATATGAGCTTGATTTGATCTACTGATTAGAACTCCACCTTCATTAGAACTGAAGCGAAAAGCCTAAAGTCTTTTTTATTTTATTAACGTTTACTTTAATTTTTCTACTGTAAAATCGTAAAATAAAATCACATCATCAGCATTCATTATTACATTTTCACTGTTTATTACTTAGAAATTAAAATTTTACTTTGACTTTGTAAAATACGGCTATTCTGTCTAGTTAAATTATACCAGATGTATTTATCCCAACACAACATAACATGTCACACTTTTTTCGTAGATGAAGGTGTCTATAATAATAATTAATCCTTATTTAAAATATTGATGTAAATGGTTTAAAAAGTTAAAAAGAAAACAAAGGTAAAATTTCCACTGTACATGGTCCTGTGTTGTCCCCCTCTATGGGTTCCCGCCTTGTCGTGGCGAGGGGGCTTAGTACCCGGGTAGGGGCACCCGGTGAAGCTAAGAGGAACCCACTGGGCCCGTCTGTTGCAGACTGGCCGGCCCGAGAGGGACCGCTGTCCCGGGCTAGCTTTCGAGCCCGCAGACAAGCGGTCAGGCTGCGTCCCATGACGCAGCCACACTGAAGGCCGCGGGGGGAGAGGACAGTCGGTATTCCGACCGCCGCTGTCCCTATCCTCCGCGCCCTTGCGGGGCCGTCACCGCTAGATGGCGGCGTGGAGGGGCCGCAGGGGAAGAGGTGTGTCAGTATTGCGGTGCGCTGCGCTCCCTATCCTCTGCGGCCGGAAGACAGGAAGATGTCGGACCCCACGAGATCAGGGGTCCGACGCCGGCGGGGCGGTTGGGTTGTGGCCGGCCCGTCGCCAGCCCTGTAGCTCCGGGCGTATAGAAAAGAATAGGACTACGGTATCCCCTGCCTGGCGTATAAGGCGTCCTAAAAGGGGTCTTTGGGGTCGTGGGTGTCGGTGTGGGGTCCCCGGCACCTGCTTGGACGGCCCCGGGAAGGGCGGCGGTTACCCTATGGCCTGGTAACTGCCGCCGGTGATGGAGGTCGCTGGGGCAGACACACCACCTGTCTGCCCAAAGCCGGAGTCCGACAGGACCGATCGCTTGGGCGGGTACTGATGCAATTCCTTCGGGTACTCCCGGGACCCGCCCTGCCTGCGACACGGAGGTCATCATGGGGGTTTAGTCGGTAAGACCGACACTATCCCGTTCGCTGTCCCCATGGCGGCGGGGTGTCCATGAGGATTCCCCCATGTAAAAAAAAAAAAAATGGTCCTGTGTTGTAGGGTACTTTTCTGCTATTATATATTTACTAGCTGTCCCGGCAAACATTTGTTTTGCCAAAATAAGTTGCCTTTGTGCCCCGTGTATTGGGAGAAATACAACCGGTAGACGCATAAAAAATAGATAGTAGCCGATTCTCAGACCTACTGAATACGTATATAAAATTTGGTAAAAATAGGTAAAGCCGTTTCGGAGGAGTATGGCAACGAAAACTGTGACACGAGAATTTTATATATTAGATTATTATATAGCTATTATATTATATTATTGTCTTTGGTGGCGCAGTCTGGTTACAACTTAAAACTCAAAATAATCAAAATTCTTGACTAACATAGAAAAGGACTTGGAAAAATAAAATAAATACACTTCACGCCTTTTAATCCCAAAGCGGGGTAGGCAGAGGCACTTGCGAAGCAATTGCCCACGGTTCACCAAGCGTATTTAATCCAACGTGACAGGAGCTGAGCCCATCGCCGTTATAGGATTCACACACCTTGTGGTGTGCGGGTTTCATCACGATGTTGTCCTTCACTGTACAAGCTTTGTGGAGCGAGGACTGGGAATAGGGTTGGAATAAAACGAATTTCAAATATAACTGTAATTACTAGATACCTTAAAACCGAAGTCGATTCCAGTCACGTTTCAATTGGTAACTTATTTTTTTTATTACAGTTGACGAGCGTTTGACCACCATCCTGCCTGATGTTAAGCTGCGATGTGGTCTACGATGGAGCACACTTGTTTATAAGGTACCTATTTACCCGAGTGACGTGAAGATCTCCAAACTTTACTGCGCAGGAAACACAGACTCCGGCAATTCATTCCACATCCTAGCGCTTTGCATTATGAGAGTAGACGCAAACCGTTTGGTCCACGAAAATGTCATATCCACCTGGAACAGATGACGTTTTACCGTTCTCCTGCTTGTCCTATTGTAAAAGCACGATGGAGGTATTAGGCTATGCAACTCCGTAGCATACTCTCCGAAATGCACCCGATAGAAGACAGACACGCAAACTTAATTCAAATAATTACTGAATATGTTTCATCTCATATGACGTCTGAATCGTATGTAAATATAAAAAATCCCAACTAACTCTTGCCATTCAGCTGTGGCCAAAATACCTCCTAGGAAATGTATTGGAGAAACACCCTTCTTCGAAAATGTGCTTTTTTTTTCGCCTGTTTAGTAAACAAGTAGCTAAAAAGAAAAACAACATAAAAAGTTGATCACATTTCACCTGTGCACCCCTCATTGGTAAGCTCACTTCTTATTGGTTGAATTTCGCCCGAGTAAAATACAAAGTGACTTTTACTACATGCAGATAACATAGTAACTCTTTACCAACTGGCCTCCGACATCAGTCTAGAAAGAGATGGGTAGAGAAAGTTCCTTAAACTGGTACGTAAGAAGAACTTTTGTCTCTGTCATTCCATAACAATGTTGTGTTGTTACAAAGTTAGTGTAGCATATGTGTAAAGGAGTAACTTTGATACTAAAAAAGGAACATTTGATTTTATTCTTACATTTAGATACGAATAATATTCATACTCCATACAGCGTATATAGTCCAGTGGTCGGATACTTGACTTGCGATCGTGAGAGGTCGCGGGTTCGTACTGGACCTGCACCAATGGTACTAATTTTCAGAGCCTATCTACGCAACGTGAATCTTATATGGTGAAGGAAAACATCACGATGAAACCACAAGGTGTGTGAACCCCATAACATTACAGCGATGGGCTCACTCTCTGTCACTTTGGGTTAAATACGCTTGGTGAACCGTGGCCCTATCAATTGCCTCTGCCTATCTCGCTTTAGGGATTTAAAGGCATAAAGTGTGTTCCTTTTTTAAAAATAGGGGCGTTTATGAACGTTGGTTCTACAACTTTTGTCTGTATGTGAAACCTGCTAATTATTCTCTTTTTATTCCTTCAAATACACGGCTCAATAAGACTGCTCAAAGAATATTCCTTATTCAATACTAATTATTTCACGACAAGTTAAAATTACCCCAAAATTAGTAACGTATTTTAGTTGTGTGCGCAAATAAATAAATTAAAAAGTAATTAGTTTTAGATCCTGATTAGATTACAAAATGTGTTCTAGGTTTAGTTCTGTTTTAACCGTTTCTGTTAGAATAAATATAAGAATGAGCTATGAGAGAATTAGACGAGGACTAAATGAGTACCGAGTTTTAGCTAAGACATTGTGTTTTTTTTAGTTAAATATTTATATGCCCATCGCTTATCGCTGCGACGCCAGAGCGATTATGATAAGCATGGATGACTCATTTTCACACCATTTTGCCACTCTAGTGTAACTTAGGAGATATTTTTCCTATCAATCATTCATTCTTGAACGAAAACTTGAGTAACCCAAGCTCCGCTCGCTTTGCTCTTTCTACAGGTATCATAAAAGACTTCCGTAGTGTCGGTCGCTTCTTACGACCCCCAACTACGGGTAAAGATGGTGTTAGGGTGGTGACACAGATGAGGACGTGAATATCAAAACCACAACATAACTACTTTTTACAATTTGTTAGATATCAATAAAAAGCTTGTGAGTTCTGGAACATTTCTTCAAATTATGATTGGATATATGCGATTTCGAAAAATAAAATCCATTCTGATCACACTTTAATGACACAGTTTTGTTTGACTTTTCTTCTCCCGTGTGGCGCGATACAATATGTTAAACAAGATTCGAGGATAAAAAAACTGAACTTTGAAACTTTCCGCCCGTGGCTTCGCCCGCGTGGACTTCGGTTATATTGCGGTATAAAGGAACATTTTTGTTTTCCCTCAGGAATGTCATTTTTTTCGAGATAAAAAGTACCCTATTATTTAAACCGGACTTTTAACTATATGTACGTAATTCAAAGCAATCGGTTCAGTAGTTACGGCGTGAAAGCGGAACAAACAAACAAACTCACTTTTCGATTTATAATATTAGTAAGGATATATATGTTTGCTTTGTTGATATCCACCTTCTCATATATTCTATTCGCCGTCACCAGACGGCTTTTGGAGTTCTGGTTCTAAAATTTGGTGGCAGTATTTTTGAATAAAAAATATAACTGAAGCTGCGCTAATGAAATTGCGGGGCGCCCACTTGTAATATTATAAAAAAAATCTTAAATAAATAAACCAGCTCACGTTTGTGTTAAAGAAAGGTCATTGATCCTTGGATATTTTTGATGTTGGTAGTTCAATCAATCAATCAATAACTACTAATAGCTACCTTTAATTACCCCTCCATACACGAGAAATGAAACTCAGTTGAAATATTTCAATGAAGCTTTTATTTACAAAATAACATTTATCACTTCGGAAATTCTCCTTTATTCACAATAACATTGAATTAAATACAATAGTATGTAATAATAATGTTAAGATGCGTTTTATAAAATCATACAATTCATCCTTTACAATTCCACAAAAGCGTTAATTTTTTTTTTTTATGAGTAAGTACGTAATTTAATGAATAAATTTATTATGTACTTGAAATTCGACTTTGACCGCATTTAGTCAATTTTCAATACTTTTCTTTTTATAATAGAAAGACGAAACGAAATTGTGTAATTAAATTACGTATTATATTAAAGAATTATTTTGTACATAATGGTTTACTAACGCAACTGCCGACATGGTAGTCAAAGAAATAAGGTACAATTTCCCATTGGACGAACGGAACCGTTGCAAGTAGAATATCTTACAAAGGAAATCGAACTGTCTCTACAAGTACTTATGATCTATATCAGCATATGATATTTCGAAACAATGTGCTGATGCAGATTTAGTCTTTATAATTTATACAATACATTTCAATTTCCTTTGTCGTCTTCTGCTTTGGACTCCTTCCGTCGAATGTCATATTGTATCTAAGGCTCCTGTTACACGGGAGAATTTGTTCGCGAACCGACATATATTTTCATATACTTTAAGATGGTCCTACTAGTAGTACTTACAGTGTTATCTATGCTAACTACAAAGCTTAATTTTTTCCATTATTGTCTTTGTACGAAATCATAAAAATTACCGGCAAAATGTTAATAATTCCTATATTTTAAGTGACAAAATTAATAAATTAAATAATGTGTACTTATGCTATTAGCTCGTGATTAGTTTTAGGCCCAAATTAATTACGTAGTTTGAATGAAACTTAATGGAAACGCCGTATGCTTATGCGTGCGGAGGAGGGGTTGCGTGCTGTTTTTGGTCAGACACGTACCCCTGCCTCCCTTTCCTCACCAGGCACAAGGCGCGGCCTGAAAGTTCCGTATCGTAGACCACACTTGTGAAAACTGAGATACATTTAAGACCCGACTATTTATTAGAGGCATCAGCTTTGTAACGTCCACAATTTTATTAGTTGTTCCATGTGCATGTTAGTTAAACCTACTTGGAAGAATGGATTTGTTCATTTGGAGTAAAGATGGTACGTCTTATATTTTTTTATCTTATGTCAAATTGCTAAGAACATAGTTATGTGTATCATCATAATCATCATTTTCCTGCCCTTATCCCACACTAGGTGGGGTCGGCGCAACACGCAATATACACGTTATGTGTATATTGTCTATTTTTGAAGAACTATGAATTACATAATAATAGTATATAAATTATCGTGCGTGGTGTAAACGGTGAGCCAAATTAAGATATATTTTTACTGATTTCATGCATACATACACTTCACGCCTGTCTCCCAGAGGGATAGTTAACTAAATAAGTTAGGTTTAGTGTGTTATATTCAGTACAGGAAGATTGAAATACAGAACGTGCAACTTTCGCGACAAAAACAAATTATATGAGAGAACAAAAGATGACACGAAGACAAAGAAATATCCGATTCTACCACTTGACACTGATTGACGCTTACACCAAACAATCTCTGGAAGGAAATTGTTCACACTTAATACAGTCTTCATCGATGTTGCGAAGCTCTCGTAAATTAATAACGAGAACCGTATAGAAATTAGGACTGCATTAGAAACGCTTGGAGAAAAAAAAAAAGATATTCAAATATGATACTCCAACAAATTGCAAGCATGATTTACTGTCTAAAAGGGCCTTTATTTCGTAAATTGTTACCCCCTTACCAATAAACGCTTTTTTACTTACACAACTGTTATTACAAGTCTACTTGAACTGGTTATTCCGTATTTGACATACAAATGACAAGTTAAGTTGAGCTTTGTGTATCTTCGAAATAGCAATTCCGCCATTATTAGTAAGACCCTTTGAATGCTAATGATGCATCGAACTATGACGTTAGACGTGGAATGGACTGCCTTGCAACATTTTAAGACGCAGGTTGCATTATATTCGAAATAAATACAAACATACTTTTGTCCATGTAAAGGCTGTAATACGTTTTTATCAAGGACTTTGTTTACGTACCCACCCTGGTGTTGATCAGTGACACAATCTATAATGGAGCTCGCTTGTCCATTAGTTCTTTAGCCTTCTGTCTTACATAAATAAATAATAACAAATTATGAACAGAAATTCATATTATTACCACTGAAACATCATGTACAGAACTTAACGTACTTTGGTCGAGATTTACTTAGGTCCAAACTTCCATGATCAAGTAAGTTTTCTACTAGGTTTTTTCGTCAGAAATTTGCTGTAATTCTTGCTTATATTGAGGAAGTGTGCCCTTTAACCGACAACATCGGTGACGAAAAGTCAGTCGAGTGAAAAAAAAAGAAGGTTGGGTCGCCATAAGACCCGGTTCACACCGGAAGTTCCTTAAAGCGTGAAGTAATATTTCATTTCACTTGTACGCAAATAAAAAAAATATGTGCAACTTTCTATAAAGAATAAGGAAATAAGAAAAATAAACACATTGTCCAGATTATACAAAACAGCGAAAATAGAGAAAATTGTTTTATTTAATATTTTCCAATTATATAAGAAAAGTTATTCAATATACTTGCGAACATTTTTTAATTATATTTAACTATGATGAAATATAGGCTCATATTATACGTAGTTGTGAGTAAAAAATAAGATAATTATATAATAATCATTATATCACTATGCAGCCCTATTTATTAACTGTTTCTTACAAAAAATGTTTTTACATTTTTTTCCAGTAACATTATATAATATAATATTATTAAATATAAATATAAAGATATGTTTCAGACTCCATTGCAAACGAACATCCAATATATTTGCATAAAAATCAAATTATTTTAAATCAAAATTGTAACTCAATAGTAATATACTTAATAAACATTTTAGGTTTTATTCAACAATAAAATTATATTTAAAATAATTTAAAAACGAATTAAATTTTAAACTAGTTAACAATGTTTATATACAAATCGACATAGTTTATGTAAAAATGTTATTATTCGAAGTATATAATTTATTTACAACCTTCTAGCTACGCTTAATGTTAGAGTTATCGACCTGCAATTTTATTTTGATATATAATATTTTATGTATATATTAAAAAGTATAGATAAGTGTTTAAAAAAAATCAGTATAGTAACCCGCTGGGGTAGAAATTTACTCTAGAAAGGGGTGTTTGTGAATGGGGGTCAAACATTTTTTTATGATATAAAACAGCTTAATTATATTAAGTTATAGGGTAGTTACAATACCTATCAATCAATCAATCAATCACTCACTCAGTAATTATTTAGTAAAATAGTCCTCTTTAGCACAGTTAATGTTTAGTTTGGATTCTGAATTTGAGAAAAAAAACCTGTCCACACTCATTCTTATTTCGAGAATAGAAGGTTTTAAAAGGATATTTGCCCTTAATTCTGTGTTTTTTTGGACATTCATGAATAGAATGCTTGAGCGTGCAAGAATGTTGCACCTTCTAAACAGGCCTTTATTTCGTAAATTCTTAGAATCTTAAGAATTGTTCTCTTCAATGTGCGTCCAGCCTAATAATGCATTAAAATAGTCGAAATGTATTTATATAAAAGGTCTGCCTTCATAGTTACTATTCGCTAAGTTTTAATTGAATATTCAATTCGTTTGTTAACATTCCAGCTCGGTTATCCATTAATTAGTTTCAAGTAAGTAACAACAATAGTCGGGAAAGTTCGATTCTCAGTTGAAACATTTAAATTAACAAAGTTACTTTGTCAGAGTTAACTAAGTACGTTAACAAATAATATCGAATTAAAATATTGTTAACGGTTAAAACGCTGAAAATAGCATTTCTATCAACATAAATTTATCAGCACTCGTGAAAAAAACAACAAATCAAAATATAAACGATGTTTATTACGAACGGTTAATATGCTTAAAATAACATAACACGTATTTCGAAAAACTCAGCAGCGCTCGTGAAAAACTATAAAATTAAACATTCTAAGTACACTTTTACCTTTGAAGCATCAAATACCTAGCACGCGCTTCAAGAAAGACACGACATAGGAGAAATACTCACTCCAGCAGGCCTAGCACGCGCCTCAAGAAAGACATGACATAGAACAAATACGCGCTCTGATTGAATGCTATGTCACGCTTCGTGCGACTCAGCTTGTTTCAACAAATCGCAGCGGGTTATATGTCTTGTCACTCATTTCTTGGAACGTTGTGCTAGAGGGGCTGATTGGCTGTTTATGTCACGCTTACGCACGCGACTTTTTTACTAGTTTCAATATATCGCATCGCGTTATAGGTCTTGACACTTCTTTCTTGGAGCTATACAGACCTCTAACACAGATGTCTGTATTAATTAATCTTCACTGTAGACTTCGCTTTCGACCACTTTCGCAACTGCTTTTTTTATAATCAACAGAATGAATTACCCTACTTTAGGTTAGGATGAAAGTCGATTGACGAAAGAGTTGGGTGATGTAATGGACCGGGTGAGTAGAGGTCGCTTCAGAAGGACATACATTGACCAGATTGGTGATGTCCTGGCGGAAGGTGGCGTGAAAAGTACTCGAAACCGGAGGTCATGTATGAAAAGATGTATGAATGTAGATGAAGCGAAAGGGGTATGTCAGGACCGTGACAAATGGAGATCGGTAGTCTCTGCCTACCCCTCTGGGAGACAGTCGTGAAGTGAAGTGTATGTAGGCTTACTCAGGCTATGAGCTAGCAACTTGGAAATTAAGGCTATTACTGTCAATCTTAAAAATAAAAAATAACACTTCACGCCTTTAATCCCTAAGAGTATAGGGGTAGGCAGAGGCACTTGCTAAAGCAAGTACCCACGGTTCACCGAGCGTATTTAACCCAACGTGACAGGGGGTGAGCCCATCGCCGTATATGTCAATCTTAACTCTCTATTAAACGTCGGACATGAGTGTAAGTATGTAGCTAAAGCCCTTGCTCAGTTCAAAAGGGACAGGCAGATACAATCCCCTTCACCCAATACAGAGTAATGGAACAAAATATGTTTATATGCCAACTGAGATAGGAAGCACGACGTCAAGTGTCTACGAATGCATTCCATTTATATTAGGCTTTGATCAAACGTAGCAAAACTATCTTGACCCTTCCCTAAAACATTGTCAACACAGACCAGACTATATCATTGAAATCTATCCAAACGTTTACTATGGAATGTCCGTCATAGATTTAGGCACTAACTACTAGTATAAAGACAGATGGAGTTAAACATATTGACTGATATCTTGAGCTCTCATTGTGTACTATTTGTTCTTGTCTGAATCAATATACCTAAAGCGGCTACCTCAGTCCTGATTGAATAATGCACGCGGTCATTGAGATCCAAAACGTTGAGAAATTGCTCGGACAAATTGTGTGCTACATAGTCAATTTAATGTGACCCCGCCGTCTATGGAGTTGGTGCGAGAGAACGGCGTATTGGTAATGGAATAGGTAATAGTTTCGGTGAAAATTCTCGAATGGCTTTTCATTACCTTAGGCCTGGCTATTGTTCGGTATTGACGTGCCCACTTACAATGTGCTCTGTGATTGGAGAATGTTGATTTGTGAACTAAGCAAAGTAGTTAGTTGGTGAGCAATGTGAATGGAAGCTTAGGCTTACGAAAACCATTGTAAAAGGAACATACATACACTACACGTCTGTCTCCTAGAGGGGTAGGTAGAGACTACAGACCTATATTAGTCACGGTAACATACTAATATACCTATTTCGCTACATTAATACATCATTTTCGAGTACTTTTCAAACATTTTTTAAAAGCAAAACTTTTTTTAAAAGGTACTAACATCGTTGTCTGAGATCATTTCATTGACAAAACAATACATTATTTTTTTTATAACGTAATTGACTTCCCTTACTTGAAACTGTAATTCGTTAAACTACAGGTACATAATTAAAACTTTATCGCAAAGTTACAATAAATTAAATGTAACAAAAAGTAACAACTTGAGATCGATAGAAAACATAACGATTACACTTTAACAAAGTAATCAATTATTCACACGTTTAAGTGTTAAAGTTGAGTAATTATTAACTTGAACAATATTTCCGAATAAGTACTTTGCCCCTCTTTTACAAAGAAGAAACAATTTTACAAACAAAAATAAAACATAATTATTCTTAAATTGTCAATGTTTCCCACTCATTTCACACTTCGTCCCGTAAACATTCTGCAACACAGCAAAAGTTGTATTGTAAAGGCGAATTGTATTTTCAGTTTACATTACATGGTATTTCATTGCTCCGCTCGTTGCATATCGTTGTTGTTCGTGCCGATCGAAAGTGGCAATGGATTGAAAACGCCAACCGTTATTCGACTACGATTGTGCGGCGGTGTTGTGTGTGGAACCTTTAGTAGCGGCATCACTGTTTACACGACGCAGCGCCACCGAGCCAGCCCCGGCTTAGCTGCCTCTGGACTCCGCTCTGTGGAAACACACAATATTATGAAATTCAATTGACTTTTCCCAAAGCAAACAACACTATGTGTGTGCAAACAACACAACATGAGATTTACTTTTGGAATGTGCTTGTAAATAGTAGTGACTTTACTAAGCGACGAAACAGGCGGTTTTAAAAAACTGTATTTTTTCCGTGGCTATAATGGCTGCTGTTAAAATGGCGTTAAAAATAGCAATTTTTAAGAAACGTTAAAAAAGGTGTGTACTTTGTTGAAAAGAAGATATCTCGAAGTCAGAAGCATACCGTCGGATGTGTCATTGTAACAATATGACACATCCGACCTTTTTCTTCGGACGTCGAGATATTTAAAAGGTAGTACCTTAATAAGGAAGTCAGTGTTTAATGGTGGCAGATCAGATAAATCGAGGGCCGACTAGTAGGTACGCACTGTAGTCGGTTCGTTTTCTTTAAAATTATAATGTACAGAAGATAGTGTGTTCTTTATTTTACACTATCTATACACAACTCCCAAGTAGTAACTCCAAAAAGTAAGTACTCCCAAGTCCCATAAGCCGATAACCAGACGTGTGTAGACCATTCCTATTAGACAGATCGCCCCCAAAATATCATATGGGTGAGGGCTCCCTAGATATTGACTGTATGACCTTTAAATCAGTCAGAGCCTGCCACGAATAGTAAATGTTCTCGTGGATTTTCGTATTGTACAAATTATTACACTGTCACTAAAGAGCAGTAGTCATTAATATAAAATGGCCGCCAGACTAGAGTAAATTTAATTTAATTTCCTAATTATAGCAAACGTCTGTTGCCGGCCAGTATACCACAGCACAAGAATCCGCATAGGAAGCTTTACGGCACAATTGATTCTCCGATCTGACCAGATTAAACAAGGTATATTTGCGGCGTATACATCCATGATAACCAATAAACCTTGGCCTATGATATCTTAGCCTTAACCCGGGAGTCACGTCCATATAAAAAACGTTCTTACGTAATCGAATTTGGCTGTATGTATGGCGGAAATGGAATACTACAGAGCTGGACACGCTGACATATACAGTTTGATACAAGTATAAGCTTCTTGGGTATGGACTTCTTAGGTAATTCTAGCCAGCAAGTGCAGTAGTTGTGCCACTTAGAGTGTCCGCCGATTGTAACGTTTGTTTACATTTCTGTTACTCAGAATGGAATTTAGAGTTGTTTCGTGGAAAAACGAATGTAATTTGGCGACAAGGTTTCCTTCTACAGTTTCGGTTTCGAAAAAAAAATAGAATCCAATTCTTAATTTCCTTTGTTTGCTCAATAGGTTATCCGTAACTTTTACTTATCCACCTGAGAGGGAATACGTCATTATACAATGAATTATAATATGACGTAGCTTCGACACAATAATGGCCTTTTACTATTTTTTTATAAAATAAACTTAACCCTGCAAAAGTCGTTTTATCAATATACACATATCAAAAGTGTCTAGGGATCAAGTACATTTTAGAAGATTGCAATCAAGAATGTATTTTACAAAAACTGAATTCATTCATAATTTATTCAAAATGTGGTGATTAGTCATTGATACAGGCATGGGGAATTAGGTAGGAGACCAATCCAGAAGATCAGATTTGATTTAAATAAATTATTTTTTTTAGAGCTAAAAATGTTCTTGAAGTATGTAAATTGTTAACAGTGTTCCCCTGATATTATGTGCTTGTCTTATACATACCTTCCTCAAGAATCACTATTTGTACTAAAAAAACGATGCTTAGTTTTAAAGATCTCTAAGCATATGACAGCGGGAGGCAACTTTGTTTTATACTACGTATGTAAGTAGGCTTCGCACGCTTGTCTCATAATACAGTTTATGCCAGCGCTAACTAATGCCATTTGAAATTCAGTATTCGTCTAAATAACTCTTAAGTTAATTGAGTAAGATATGTTTTTCCACGACTCACCTTTCACTGTGATGGAAATTGGTAGTTTTTCCGGCAGACTTGCATCTTACTCCGACATAGTCTTCCGCCGATTTATCAGTGCGTTTATGCGACTGCCGAAAGCTGGCTGCCAAGAAAAAAAAAGACAAAGAATAAATACTCTATACGGAAGACTTCACGCGATTCAATTTTTAATAGTAACTGTTTAAAAAAAATATACGCTGCACGCCTTTTAATCCAAAAGTAGGGTAGAAAGTCACTTGCTATGCAAATGTACATAGAAACCAAACATGATGGCGGGTGAGCTGGGGTCTTAAGCCGTTATAGGGTTTACACACCTTGTGGTATTGGGGTTTAACCACGATGTTTTCCTTCCGAGTATGAGCGTGCTAAACCCGTGCCCACGGTGCACGAAGCGTATTTAACTCAACATGACAGGGGGTGGGCCTATCACCGTTAAAGGATTCCCACAATCTTACGGTATTCGGGTTTTTATCACGATGTTTTCCATCATAGTATGCACGTTGCGTAATTAACATAGTATCATTACATAAATTACTGTAGTGATATTGTACCCTCTGTGGGACAGTGACAGCGCAATACCACTCATCTAGCGCTGTCTCTATCATATATCATAGATTATAAGCAAGTGCCCACGGTTCATGCGCGCGTATTTAACCCAACGTGACAGGTGGTGAGCCCATCGCCGTTATAGGGTTCACACACCTTGTGGTGTGCGGGTTTCATCACGATGTTGTCTTTAACCGTTCGGGCGTTGCGTTGCGTATATAGGCTATAAAAAGAGTCCCATTGGTACACACACTAGTAGCCGGACTCGAACCGTACCAACTGGACCACAGACGTTCTAAATTTTAATCATTAGTAGATTAATCATTATTTTATGAAACTGAACGACTAACACAGTTTTTCTTCTCGAGTGTACCTATCCTTTTATATTTGGGAACTACGCAAGCGGCGTACACAAGCCTAACTACGTCTGTTGGTACAGGCGAGTACAAAAGTTTTCACGCAACTTACCGTATTGTTCCCGAGTTGAAGGATTGTTAGGGTCCAGCTGGAGGGCCCTCTTGAACCATTCTTCCGCGTCTTGAGCTCTGTGCGACTGGAGGGAAAACATTGTTTTATTTCCAAAGTACTACCGAAGTCTTGTTAAAGGGCTCCGTTTCACCCTTCACTTTTTAGGGTTTGTGTGACCTTTTTTTTTAATTTTGCGATGATTTGTTAAAGTACTGTGTACTGAGAAAAACGTCAAATTATAACAAACACCTTTTTTCGCTAGAAAAGAAGTACAATATATAAATTAATTAATGTTCTTTAAACTCGCTAAAATTCGACAACGGTTGGACCGATTTGGCTAGTTTTGATCTTGAATTACACGTGGAAGTTCAGGGAAGGTTCAAAAAGTTTATTTCAATACCAGGCGTACAAATTTTGGGCATTGAACAGAAAAACTCTGGTGTGTTTATTATGGGTAGTCCTATAGAAAGGGTTACGCAGGCACGTAATCTGGGGTTGGTAGTGGACAGCCAATTATCATTCGAAGCCCACGTATTAGACTTAGTTAAGAGTTGCTTTTTTCGATTGAAAGTGTTGTATCAGATACGGCCCTATCTTTCAATAGACTTAAGGATCAAGCTGTGTGATAGCCTGGTGCTTTCCAAAATAAATTTCAGTTTGCCCGCTTATGGTCCGTGTTTGTTTAAGAAAACGCAGAAGTTGCTGCAGAGAGTGCAAAATGCTTGTGCACGATTCTGCTTTCAGATTCCGCCAAGAACCCATGTCACTCCGTTTCTAAATCAGGGGAAAATACTTAATATGGAAAACAGACAGAAATTGTATTTTGCTTCTCTGCTGTTCGGTGTTATTAAGGGTGGTCAACCTGTTTATCTCCATAACAAAATATCGTGGCGTTATTCCAGTGCCAGGTATCCTGTGAGGTCAAAAGCTCAACCGATTTCCACGCAGCACCATCGTACCGCGGCATTTCGAGGTAGTTTCAGGTACCAGGCTACAAAATGTTGGAACAATTTGCCTCAACCAATAAGGGACTGCAAAACCCTGGGTACATTTAAGCATAAATTGCGTACTTTTCTCATGGACCAACAGCTTGGTATACCTGCCTGAACTTCCCCGGTTTTCTTCTTTTTTGGCACCAGCTCCAACTTTTACTGGGTACTTTACTCTCGACTCACACGGACACTTTGGCGCATGCTTGCTTCCTGGTTGAGCCCCAGCTTGTGCAATGTGCAATAGGCCTTTATCGACACACTATGGTTTCCTTAGTAATAATATGTAAATTGTGTTACAATATTTAGTTTATTTATATAATTATTAATCTCTCCTCACTCATGAGTGCTGGCAGAATACCAGCGTCACGGGCAACCGTGGCAATATGCTGAGTCGGCGTCTCTTTTTTGCTGACAGACCCAGGAACGATAGATAGGAATGCTGCATTTAACATGTACTGTATGTGTAATCCATTGTACTGAATTATTGTTTGTGTGTTTTTTGGCAAAAATAAATGAATGTCTATGTCTATGTCTATGTCTAATAACAGCTTTACCAATTAGGGTGAAAATGTGTGGTGTGGTACTTTAAAACCATGGAACTATGATACTTTTTATGCCGACCCTGTGGAACGTGTCGCTATATAGAGGATGTTTTAGTTTATATTAAACACTGAAAATACGCGAATGTAATCGCGGGGCGTCCACTAATAATTAATAACTGTTAAGTGTATGTATATCTACATTATATATGTTTACCGGGATTACCCACCTCCCACTACTATGACTCCAGACTGGAGCGTATCGAGCCAGGGCCAATATACTTTAGGGACCTGGTTAGCAGTCGAGGGAACTTTGAACGCTTGCGTGAGTTTGCTAATCGCTGGCATACAGCTCGAAGAACATATGAAGCCTGTTAACGACTGAAGACGCGACAAGGACCCGACGCGAAGTCTCC
This sequence comes from Conopomorpha cramerella, assembly GCA_012932125.1. Classification (NCBI taxonomy): domain Eukaryota; kingdom Metazoa; phylum Arthropoda; class Insecta; order Lepidoptera; family Gracillariidae; genus Conopomorpha; species Conopomorpha cramerella. Next base: position 9,836 of record SJJU01002201.1, on the reverse strand, counting down.
GTAATGTGGTCGTCATGCCCCAGAAGGGGGAGAGTTGGCAACAAAACAGGGACGGATAAAGATAATTTGTATGGAGTCAAGAAAACGTGTGCGTTGAAAAGAGGCAAAAGCAAGTAGATGCACGTCTCCAGAGAATGGCCCGTATGCCGAGAGGCAGGTAGGGCTTGGGTGGTGGTGGGATTATCCCTGATTATACTATGAATCCAGTTCCAGAGTCGTATATCCGACTACTTCAATAAAATACCAGAGCTCAAACAATGACGATTGGGCTACTTACTGGGAGGGGAGAGGTCATCTAGCCTTAGGCAGAAATTAGACGCTCATGCAAGTGTCATTCAATTCCATCAGTCATGGATTTATGGAATGACTACTAATACTAATTCAAACATCATTCACTATTCATATTAGACGATAAGAAATCCGTCAATCACAATCATGACTGTGGTAAAACTGAGATCAAAACGTTTCGTCTAATGTCTGCCTTAGATAGACGACAAACTACAATGTATTAGTTACACCTTATGCATGCTTTACTATTATTTTATTACGATTATATTGCCATTTGAGAGACCACCACTGGCGAATGCGGAGGACTTAACTGAAGGACTTAAGATTCAAATTAAGCTGCAAGAGTAAATGCAGATTTAGCTCTGTCATAGAATAACATTGTAACGAGAAACTGCTTTGATCATGCAAACGATAATGTTGTAATGTTATTATACATAGAGCGTAATGGCGGATATTTCATTGTATTCAATTATTGCTCTTTAAAAATGAAGCAGTCTAAATCGGCGATAAAAAAGTGTTGATATAATTTGTATGATTGTTGCCTTATCCACTGTAAGGACAGGTCAAGTCTGCCACCAATCGGAAAAAGGCACTATTATTCCTAGCGTTCTGCGAAAAATTATGACCGCTATTTTCAATATACTACTAGTATATTGTACACACATCAAAAGTGTCTAGGGGTCAAGTACATTTTAGAAGATTGCAATCAAGAATATATTTTACAAAACTGAATTCATTCATAATTTATTCAAAATGTGGTGATAAGCCATTGATACAGGCATGGGGAATTAGGTAGGATAAAAATCCAGAAGATTAGATTTGATTTAAATAAATTAGATATTTTAGAGCTAAAAATGTTCTTCATCCCTAGACACTTTTGATGTGTGTATATAGACGGAGACTGAATTTGTCTATTAATTAAGCACATATTTCCATAAAGAGAAATGTAATGTTAATCCTTTACTTCGTAGGAGGTATGGACTTACGTTTCTAGCCAGCAACTTGGCGTATGCAGCAACAGTGGCCGGGTTGTTCGGCTGCTCAGTGACCGCGGAACGCAGACTCGATTCCGCCATAGCCCAATCCTTCAGCTCTTGGTACATTTCGCTCATCATCTTGAACACGTCCTGATGAAGGAAATCGGTTATAATCAGTATCCGAAAACCGTAATAGGTGAAGAACCCCTTGTCTTCTTTAAATACCCTTCTGGAAGAATGGATAGAGAAATGTTACAAAATGAAAAAGCCTCTAAATGTTTTTTTTTAGTAGTAATAGTAGTTTTTTTAATAACGAGCACTGAAATTATATTAAACCGGTTATTACGGCGCGAAATTAACCAAAGAATGGTACAATTAGACGTCCCTATGCTATCAGCACTCTGGCCGTGTGCGAATCATTACTGAATATCTTAATATATAAAAGGAAAAGCTGACTGAATGACTGACTGACTGACATATCAACGCACAGCCCAAACGGCGAAACGTAGACACTTGAAATTAAGAAAGTACGGTCGTAGCTTAGGTACCATAGGGGTGCACTAAGTAAGGAATTCATGAAATTCCCACGGGAACGGGAATAAACGGGAAAATTCTTTTGTATGAAAAATCTAAACGGCTCAAGTTAGACGCGTCAAATTTGGGATGCAGGTACTTCAAAACTAAGCGAATGAAGTCGCGGGGCGTCCGCTAGTTCTCAATAATAGAGTGGGTAGTGATGTACTATGTAATCCGGGTGTCCGCGCAAAATGTTCCCCGGATATCGTGTGCCGAGGGGTAGTATCACCGTCCGTATTTACCCAGCTTGTGCCGGACGAAACCAATTAATGGTTGATTAGTCCTCTCTGTCATTTAATTGGCGCAGGTATTAACTAGTAACGCTGGCACCCATATGACGGTACAGTCGGTATGAAATAAGTTCGCAAGCAATTTAAATAAATAATAATTACCACCTTAATGAAACTAGAAAGTAATAGTATAATACTAATGTTCCTTGGGGCAATTTGTTTGGTCATGATACCGATAAGTAACTTTTTTTTTAAACACAAGCGTTTGACCACCATCCTGTCTGATGTTAAGCAGCGATGTGATCTACGATGGAGCACACTTGTTCATCAGGTACCTATTTACCTCAATGACTTGAAGACCTTCAGACTGTACTGCGCAGGAAACACAGACTACATCCTACATCCTAGTCATTCTACATCCTTTCGCAATATATACTTACACAAGTTTCCCCAAACGTTTTTGATTTTACGTCGTATAAAATTTTACTATGGGACAAACCTTTGAAGTACAAGAAAAAAATAATCTTAAAAGTAGTAAGTAATAAATCAATCTATGTAGAATTTTGGTGGCAAATGTTTTTAGTGATGGTTTAGTTGATAATCCCACCACCACCCAAGCCCTGCCTGCCTCTCGGCGTACGGGCCATTCTCTGGAGACGTGCGCATGGTTTAGTTGATAGTATAAAAAAATATATTTTATGTATTTTTAAATACGCTTGGTAAACTGTCAGCATTACTCTGCTATCCCGCTTTGGGATCAAAAGGCGTGAAATATATTATTTTTATTTTAACTTGTATAAATCCTAATGAACAATAGAATAACTGCAGTTTCTCTTTCAAGTTTCACTAGGGTGTTTTATTTATATAAGTATGTACATACATACATACATACACTTCACGCCTGTCTCCCAGAGGGGTAGGCAGAGACTACAGATCTCCATTTGTCACGGTCCTGACTTACCCCTTTCGCTTCATCTACATTCATACATCTTTTCATACATGACCTTCGGTTTCGAGTACTTTTCATGCCACCTTCGGCCAGGACATCACCAATCTGGTCTGTATATGTCCTTCTGGGGCGACCTCTACTCACCCGGCCAATTACATCACCCATATAAATCTCTTTCGTCAATCGACTTTCATCCATTCTCTCCATATGCCCAAACCACCGAAGCATGCCCTTTTCAATCTGGTCACTACGTCTTTATAAGTATGTATTGAAATAAAATTTCCATAACACAAGCGCTTTAGCTACTTAACATGCCATGAAGGCAACGTGTGTGTTGTTGTAGAATATTTATCTTTCTTCTTTAAATATATCCTATTAGTGGACGGCCCGTGATTCCATTCGCGTAGTTTAGTAGTACCTGCATCCCAAATTTCAAGCGTCTAACTTGAGCGGTTTAGATTTTTCATACAAAAGAACTTTCCCGTTTATTCCCGTTCCCATGGGAATTTCAGGCATTCCTTTCTTAGTGCACCCCTATGGCACCTAAGCTACGTCCGTACCAAATTTCAAGCGCCTACGTTTCGCCGTTTGGGCTGTGCGTTGATATGTCAGTCAGTCAGTCAGTCATTCAGTCAGCTTTTCCTTTTATATATTATTTAGATTAAAGGACAGAGAACCTGCTTCCAACCAAGAGCCTAAGTGTACTACACTCTCGTAGCGGCAAACGATGTTCATTGAATGAATGAATATTATTGCACACTGTACATTACAAATATAAAAAATTACAATGGAAAAATTGCAAAAGGCGACCTTATCGCTCATAGCAATTTGTTCCAGGTAACCTAAATTAAAAATTAAAGAAGCTTAACAGATACAGTAATGGGGTTGATGATGTCGTTACTTTCTCTTCACTGTCGTTCTTAGTAATACACCGATGCAGATCAATTGGAGAGGCCTATGTCCAGCAGTGGACAAGTATAGGCTGATGATGATGATGATGCAGATCGTTTGCCGCTACGATGTCAGAGCAATACAACTACGAGAGTATATCAGACATGGCCCCGAGTAATTTTTTTAAAGAAAGAAGAAAGAAAGAAAAGTAATTCATTCATGCAACACATTATGTAGTTATCTTTGGTGAATGCAGCAAATAAACAGCAAAAAATTGAAAGATAACAAGTCAGTACGTTGACTCTCATTTTCTTATAGATTTCCTTTCCATAGGACCAAACAGGAAGCACCATTCAAACATAAAAAAGAATCATCCAGATTTGTTCACTCTGTGAAAAGTTTTGAGGTAACAAAAGTTAAAAAAACCGACGGGTTCGCCTTTTTTTTTAAATCTGCTAAAAAGATTTTCACTTTACGTCTTTTAATCGCAAAGCGGTATAGGCAGAGGCACTTACTAAGGAACTGAGTAGTATTTAACTGGTGTTAGCGTGGTTACTTTTATAGTTTGCGGGTTGCATCACTGTGTTTTCTTTCACCGAGTTACGAAACGTGCACACAAGATTCTGATTAAGAGGTGTCCGTTTCATTTACTCGGACAAAGTGTATTAGAAGAAAACAAACTACATCAACACTACGAAGGAATTTGATTGACTTCGGTTATATTGCGATATAAAGGAATATTTTTGTGTTCCCTGGATAAAAGGTACCCTATTATTTAAACCGAACTTGTAACTATACGTCTGCAAAATTTCAAAGCAATCGGTTCAGTAGTTACGACGTGAAAGCGGAACAAACAAACTCACTTTCCCATTTATAATATTAGTAAGATAAGTGTTTAACCATGGCCGTGCGATCGAAACAGTGATAAACGGAACGTGACTGGCGCCTCTTTTTTTTTTAATAATTACTGATACGATTTCGAACAAATCGCAGACATCATTAAGTAAAGTAATCATATAATGTTTGCTCTAGTCAGCGACATACCTACAGAAATTACAGAACTTGAATGTTATGGCGCGCCATGGCGTGGTGGTCTGTACCAGTGGAGAACTGCGCGGACGCGAAGTTCATAGAAACAGAGCTTAATTTTTGCTCCATTCGTTTGTTGATACGATTTCGAACAATTTGTAGACATTATAAATAAAGGTAATATTTTTCTTTAAATGTAGGCGTTACGCTTGATGTATTTTTTATATCGTTGTAGGACGTAAAGTTTGAACTGTAGGGCTTTATTTATAATGTCCACAATTTGTGTTTTACCACTGCTGCATATCAAAATAGCGAAATGTAAAGGTAGAGAGGAAGGTACGGAATAAAAATCGAAGATTCAATGTTAAATAACCAGTCTTTATTGTTACATTTTTTTTCTCAATATTTTTTAGTATAAAAAATACAACAATCATCGTAATTAAACAGGAATAGATACAATTATGTAGTTGGACATCACAAAATAAAATTATTGCTTAAAAACTACGGAAATTCTTTAGTCGGTGAGTTTGGAAGCCTCGGACTTGTTATTTCATTAACTTGGAAAGACGTCATTTCATTATGATCATACCTACTTACATACACAATAATTCTTACTTAAATCTAGTAAACAAATCTCTCTGTTCTTGTATATAAAAGCCCATTTAAAACAAGGGAGGGAGAGAGAGGACAACCTATCACAATCCCAAAAAAATAATTCACTTATTTTAAAAAAAACTTTCATTAGCACTTTTAAGGCTTTTTTAAATTTATTCATTTTAATTTATGGGATTATTTCGTTGGGTATTGGGAGTTTATTGTTTCGTATATGCGATTCTCTTAAGACGAATAAAACATCTTCGTCATCAGTCAGTTATTGATGTGTTCGGTATATTAATGTGTTCGGAAGGGCTGGTCGCCTCCTGAGGTACGTGGAGGGGTGAGACAGGGTCGACGGCCGACTGAAAGGGATAGTCAGTTCTTTTGACGTTTGTCTCCCTCTCGCGCCCCGCCGCACACATCATCTGGCGGTAACTAACCCTTCCGCGTGCACCATAAGTACGGTTATTAGGTCCAGTGGTAAATTTAAAAAAAAGTTAAAGTAAAATGGACCTTCGACTGTACAAATAAAGGTTTACTTTTGTTTACACAGAACAAAATTAACCGAACCAGTAAAGAGAATGAAACACGAAACTTTAGTTAATTATTACTAAAAGAGAAATCTCATAGCGTCAAAATACAAATAAAATTTCAAATGAACAATTAAATCTCACTCAGAACTTTAACTATATTATATAACCAGCAGTTTCCACTAACGCAAATGTGCACAAGATGTTTTAAACATATCCATGTATGCTGGTTAGCCCGTATTTCGTTCGTATTTCAGAAACGTACAGTAAGGCACGCACCTTGCTAGCATTTCTTTGCATTACAACAATTACATACTACCTAAGCATAAAATTTTGTACCCATAACATTCTCTAAGAATCTAGGAGATCTACTTTAGAGCTAATTAATTATATAAAAAAATATCTACATAAAACAATAATAATATGTTTCGTTAAACTATACATTTAGGTATAACTTTTTAATAATATTTAAAAACAATTACTTGCTTTTCCTGTGTTAGTGTGAAACAGTCTTGATCATATTATTGAATGTGATCATATTGTTAGGATTTGTTCATATTATTATTTATTTTCACTACGTCAGTGTAGTAAGGGCAAGACCCATTTTCCGTAAAAAAAAAAGTAATGAACTTATTAAATAAGCCTTATATAATGTTTAATACATTTTAATGTACCTTTTCTATAGTTTCTTTTCTTGCAAAAACAAATATTTTACATCATAATGGTTTTAGAAACTTTGTTGGGCTCGTCAATATGAACAACTTTTACCATTGCTCGAGGTCCTTTTACACTCGGTACACAAGTATTTTTGGCTGCTACAGAAAATACCAACCCTATTTAATATTCGTCATATATTTAAATTATTTCGGCACTTTTGTATTGTACTTGTATATAATATAAAAAAATAACTTCATTCATATAACTATTAATAACTTTAGATTTGTTAAAAAAATATTACTGTAATATCAATTATTCTTATTATAAATCTTTCTTATTTGTACCTGAAACATTTGTAAAGTGATTCAATTATTGAATATCTTAAAACAACATTTATGTACAACAATTACATACATTGTTATTACCTATGTTATTTACATGGCACATAATTGGATTTGTTAGGTTTTATTGAATAATTCGTTTAAAGTCCGTATTTTAATTCGACAGAGTACAATATGATACTTTATTTCTATGTAAATTAAACTGAAAACTTAATACAAACAATTGACAAATATCCTCTATGTTAATTACAGTAGAGTACAAGTTTGTCTGAATAGGAAATGTCGATTTGGTCCATCGAATTAAAATAACATAGACATTAGGTACAATCAGGTAAAAAATAGTATGTCACCGTACATTTATAAGTATGTCATAAGATAATCATGAAACAGTGACCTGGTTAACACTTTAGGGGGGATAACACGCCCGTACACTTGATTACAATAAAACTCCTACATTCTTATTTTGAATATACACGGAAGTGTTAAATAGTGAGTTACTTTAATAATTAAATAACACTTTTCTCACCGATTGTACCAACATTTCAAGGTAGGTACTTTTAATCAATAACATTATTATATCCATCCATAATTCTCCAGAGGACGGGCAGCAGCTCTCTGAGTTAAACCACAACACCACTGAGATCACCAACCCGCCAGCTAAGCGTGGCGATTATTGGCATTTCCCACACACAAATGATCATGGAGATCATGGGGCTCGTCCATCAGTCGACGTCGTGTGGTTGATGATATTTTATGCCGAAATTCCCATGGAAACGGAGTAAAACGGGGAAACCAGTAATTAAATAAAGGGAAGTACATTTGAACGTAGTTACACAGAAAGGACTCAATCCACAAAAAGTCACTTCGGAGATATTGAGCTATAAAGTTGGATGCGCTATTGACCCGCCATACATGTGGATTGAGTTGGAGTACATAAAAATAGGTTGCAGTGAACTTTTTTGTGTAATTGTTTTTTTATACGATGGATATGTCATACACTATGATGGATGTGTAACTCAATTTCGGGCAAAGTGTGGATTGAGTCCTTTCTGTGTAACTACGTCCATTTCAACTTGCACAAAATATCTCCCTTAAAGTTTAGTGAATACGTCTACGAGGTATTCCTCGAAAGTTCTCGTTCAGAAACTAATAGAAACTTGCTTAGTATTTATTACTTGGCAAGTAAAGTAAAGGCCATTTAGACGTCTCTATTTCCTGGTATGTTCGAGAGCAATAATTGAAAGCATTGGTCGATAGACCAAGTATTTCAATGTATTAGACTAGAGGCAACAAAATGGAGCCGTCTAAATCGGCCTTTAACTTTGACGTATAAAGGTAATTTTCCACGATACGACCAGAGCACGATTTCGGACAGAATATTGCAATATTCAAAAGAAAATAAATCTTGTCTACAGTGTTCAAAGTATATAACACAAATAGGAACAAATGCGATTGTGTAAGAGGTCGAAAAATTCGTCAATAATAGCAGCTTGTCGGCCGAAGACGACAACACAGAAGGTCTAGAGGACGCATTTATTTTGACTAAGCATAACTTTTTACAGGGTACATCAGAGTACAGAGTTTGATAGAAAGGAAAAGATTTAAAGGGGGAAAGTTTTAATTTATTTGTGAAAAAATGTACAATGATGAAAAATTTTCTGATACCGTGCCCCGTCCGCACAATGGAAACATACCCTAACTAGACTGTGTAGAATACATAAATCTGAAAGCAATCTGTGACGTCTTTACGATAATTTATTGCTCCCTGCGCATTGATTCTGGATCTAGTCGTAAAACAAAATACTCTACTAAATCTCGTTTTACTACAGAGCAATGAAATGCTCATTTATCTAAATCAAACCTTGTCTTTTTATTTATTGCAAATAAGCAAGCGTTTGACAAGCATCCTGGCTGGTGCCAAGCAGAGACCTGTTGGCTTATATTTACCAATCCTAAATCTGCAAAATAAGATTAGCTTTGCATCTATTTTCATAGTGCGAACGGCCAGGATGTGGAATGACTTGCCGGAATCTGTGTTTCCTGCGCAGTACAGCCTGAAGGTATTCAAGTCGCGGATGAATAGGTACCTAATGAACAAGTGTGCTCCATCGTGAACCACATCGCTGCTTAACATATTCAGTGGTCAAACGCTTGTTCGTTTTGATATCTTTTTTTAACTAACTACAATATAAAGCTGAATAATCATAGATTATTATCGTAGTTACGTTTCTATCCCACTATATTTTTTAGTACACTATGAACAGGCGTTTGACCACCATCTTGTCTGATGTTAAGCAGCGATGTGGCCAAATATGAAACACACTAAACTTGTTCATTAGGTTTTTTAACACAGTGAACAAGTGTTTGACCACCATCCTGCCTGATGTTAAGCAGCGATCTGTTCTACTATGGAGCACACTTGTTCATTAACCCATTTATCCTAATACCTAATAATTCGCGTTAGATTGATTTTTTACATTTATTTTTACAAAACATCAATAGAACTTATCCTCTTCATAATCAAGGTTATTTCTATTGTTAGTTAAGTTGGAATGGCGTCTCAAAGTGCCCATAGAGTCGTACTCATTAGCTATAGCTTTAGGGTAAAGTTTTGGCGTCGTCAGCGTGTTATTGTGGTTGTTTCGTGACGTCAAGTTGTTGCTCTTGGATAGTAGGATACTGCTTCCGCTCGATATCCCGGAGAATGACGGCTGCCGTTTCGCTTTGCGTGGCTGTGGAACGAGTAAAACATTATTACATTGTATTTATTG
>SJJU01002199.1:0-50387 GCA_012932125.1 Conopomorpha cramerella | reverse complement strand
GGTTTACGACCCTAGAAGTCTTTTGTTCACCAACAACATCAGCGGGAAAAATAAACTCTACCAAAACGGTACCTACATTTACGAAGAAGTGACAATTGTTTGCGCGTCGCCGTGTCTTAAACACATCGAAAATATATCTCCGGGGCAACTCGTAATTTTCCACTTACGCGACGAAATGTACGAGTAACCTTCATTCGATCGTTTATATGGAGAAATACGGGGACCTCACGCTAACCTGTGTCGCAATAAATTCCTTGGTACACGAGTTTACAAAATCTGCATTGAGCTGGCTTGTGTAATGCCGGGATCCGATATGGTGCAAGTGCCCGGGGAGGCGGCGGTAACGCCTCACCTAATGCGACAATTATTTATTGTCATTAAGTGTCATTACGGACGCTAATAGTGCCATTTGCATCAGACCGACACACAACCGAAATCATTTTTTTTTTTACGAAACGTTTTAGACTTCTTTATGTTATTCAGATAATGTGAAAGTGTCTGCTTTCCTGTTTGTGTCGTGATTTTTTTAGCTGGGTATGTGTATTTTGAAAACGGCTATTTGCCGAGGCAGTTCAATTTGTTGGTAATGGAAGTAGAGGCTCCATTCAATTTGGGCTACTTCATGCACGCACGTCACATTACAGAGAGCATATTGAGTGCGGAAAGGACGGGAACAGCCTATCCTATTTCTGTAACAGATGTCGATTTCAATCAGTCGATTAACGCATCGAACCTTCGTAAAAGACCATTAATCTTACAGAGGGAAATGTTTGATGAAGGTGGACCCGTCTATATCGAATCGATTGAAAATTTAATGAACAATAAGTCCTTATAAGTAGATTTACCTGTAACGATACAGGTACATCAAATAATATAACGTTAGTTAGATACGGTTATGTGATCCAATTGCCAAACATTTATATTTGTTTGTGTACTTTTCCAGAATCACACAGAGCTATTTATTATTTTATTCGGTTTATTTTCGTTCTGCAAACAGGCACATTCATTGTTAAAAAAAAAACAACTAGAAATAATCAAGGAATGGGTTTCTACTTGTGTTAAAAGATAGCCATGAAAAATTCGTCTTTGTATTAAAAGGATTCGATTAGTACCGCATATTTTTTTACTGTACAATCTCCATCTTGTATCCTCATCGCGTCACTTTTTTTTTAGACTGTGAAACAAAAACAAAAACCGAAATTTTTCGTTACGCCTGTCATCGCCATCGCAACGAAAGCTATTTGGTTTTTAATAAGTCGAACCTAGATTGGGGAAATGATTAAACTTTTTCTTAATGCTAATATAAACGTCCTTCTCATTTTAGAAGGCTGAGTTTTTTCTGCCTAGAACATTAATTAAGCCCGTTTTGTTGCTAAACAGACAGGAATAATAATTTTCTAACGTCAGGAAGAAAAATAAATCTTTTACGGAAATCACTTCTATATTAACACTACGTTTATGTTGGGACATATCATTTATTTTTTATAGGTTTAAAATAATATTTTATGTTCAAAATATTGTAGCCCTTACCTACACGAATGAAATAATTATTTCTCACTGTACCTTAAAAATGATATTGTAATATTTAAAAAAAACTACCCTATCGCTCAGAGCGATGCCTTCCACATAACCTAATTATCATGTTAAAAAGTCATTTAAGTAGGTAGACGAGGTGTTGTCTATAAAATATCAAGTGGTAACATACGTACCAAAACCAATACCGACCTATATAACAAAGTCTGTATAAAACAAAGTCTGTCCCCATGTATGCTTAGATTTTTAAAACTATGCTATCATTCTTGAGGAAGGTAGAAGTTATGTTTAATACATAGCAGGGAAACGCTGTTAGTAATGTATATTGGTAAAACAACGTTTGCCGGGTCAGCAAGTAATGGATAAAACAATTATCGTTTATTTTAAGTAAGTATCTGTTGTAGGTAATCTTTTTAAAACATTGAATCTCCTCCGATAGAGCGTGACGAACCTTGGAGCCTCTCCACCTTCCGGTATCACGAGTGACAGGTGCTGCAGCAACACCTGACAGCGGTCGCGCCCATATGTCGGCCGAGCGCCTCCGAGCACGCAAGCGACGCCCTCCGACCCCTCCACCGGCAGCCAAAAACTGCTACCACATCCCCCACTGCACAATCCATTGACAGTTAGGTTTAAACGTTTGTGTCGGGAACACTCGAGAAGCACGCAAGGTATACAGTTGAGGATATCATTTTCATTTGTAGAATTTTAGCATAGTCAAGGACATGTTAAGGTATACGATTTTTTCATTGAAGATCTATTTTTTAAATATTTTGCAAGGGCGTTTAGCTTGCAAAGAGTGTTTTATGTATAGCTTGACATGTCTGTGACGGTACAAGTTCACTATTTGCCAGTTACCAGTAATTAAGTTTGTGGTCGCGACGCCCCCTGTTTTTATTCCCTTTCGTGTCTTTCGAGGGTCGCGACATATGCAGATATTTTTGTAAGCTTCTTTAATTGATCTGATCTTTTATACTCAGTGTATTGACGGTTTTATTGAGTTGGTATAATTTATTATTGCAGTAAATGGGACATTTTCTTAAAACCACATGTAGGTAAGTAGTTTCCTGTTTTCTTACAAAAAGTTTTGATTATTTACGAAATGGACAAATTATGCACGTGTACTAAACACGAGTACAGGCAAAAAGTATTTTAAAGTTATTGAGTAAAGATTTTATTTTTATAAGCATTTGTTTGTCTTAAAGTCACAGTATCTCATTTCTGATAATTTCCAATAGTTCTACCCCATAACAAATTTAATTCCCCTAACGTCTCAGTGAAAATAACGTTTTACGTCTGAACGCCTCCGACATAAAAAATACCTGCGAACAGTGCTAGAGAGCGAAATGCACTTATTAGCCGCTGAAAGGCTGAGCCAGGAGAGCTGAGTCAGCTAATGGCTGGCATTCAGGGGCTGAATAGTGGAGCCAAATTGCCAACAATTATATACTCTCCCCGCCCATGATAACCGGCGGATGCTCTAAGATGGGCAAACTCCTTCACTCAAGAAGTACGCAACAACAAGTTTCCAGCTCATTTCGCATAAAAGTTTGAAGTGTCGTAGTCCGCCAATGAACAAACTTCACACATTCGGACAACGGCGCCGAAACTTCCGAATCCAAACAATCTGCAGCATTTGCCGAACGGACAGTGAATGCAGTAGAGCGGCGGCGGCGGCGGCGCCGACGTCACAACATGGCGGCAGGTAGGCAAGAGCGGAGATAGGATCCGGTCATCCTGCCCATTTCCGGTCTTCACGCGGGCGTGACGCTTCCGGGCACGCGCTGGCGTCGCGTCGCTGTCGCCTCCTGTCGCCTGCAGTCGCCTGACACTCGGCCCAAGATGAAATTCATGAAAACTTCTCGCGGAGAAATGAATTCGTTGCTCGTTGTGACGGACCGCCAGCGCCTGCATTGTTGCTGCGTTTTCTATTCAGTGTAATAACCGCTCGCTTGTAAATTAGGTAACGGACATGGATTTTATTAATCCGCTAGTACCTACCTACAGGTATTATTGTATATTTTCTTGAGGTAAGATTAAATTCTGAACCACTGCTGTTAATCTATCTAACCAATATACCAGTATACAGGTATGTACAGTACAGATATGTTAATATCATGAAATAATTATGCATTACTCTCCACTTAATCAATTCAGTAGATACAAATAAAAAATAGTAATTGCAGACATGCATTAAAATTACTTGTATCCCACTTTGATGATTTGCGAGGCGTAACCGTAACCATAACAACAACAAATAAAGGGAAATAGAAATAGTCACTATTTTAAATTGAGAAATTTCATAGAATCTTCGAAAACTTGTAAACGGCAAAATTTTGTCTCTAAATGCTTAACAACAAAGCAATAAATACAAGTAACCATGTATGAGGATCGATTCTCACCTTATTTTCAGGATTTGCTCCCATGCTCACGTGGCTAACTACCGGCATTACGGAGCATAAAGGACGCCGTCCAGCCATTTAGGGCGGATGTGTTTACGGTAAGTTAACTAATGAGGTCAAAATATTATAATTATAATACCTTTCATGTTACCGTCTGTGCCGAAAATGAGAAGCTCCAACATAACTTTGCCGACTCAAAGAACAATCATACAAAGTATGTAAGTGTACTCCAACAGTAAGTTAAACTTTATTGATACAGTCACAGTCAAGAGAACAGCTTATTATTAGGTGCTTAAGATACCTACTCGGTGATTTTCAGATGCTACGTTATCGGTGAAAATTGAGTCAATTCAATACTAAATACTCATTTATTTTCGATTATATAGGGACGTTACGAATAGATACATGTAATGACGTGACAACGTTTAATAACTCGATACTAGGGGCTGCATGCGCGAAAAAGATGACGTCATTGTCCCGTTCCGCAAGCGAGTGTACTACTACTACTGCAATGTTTGGCGTTGTCACGTCAGACTACCGCCCGTAGACCGACTTTGCAGACAAGCTTACTTTTTTTTCAATAATTGCTCGTCCCGTTTAAGTTATGTAATTTCTGTACTAAATTATTTGATTGAACTGGGTCTATTGGTGAACCTTAGAAAATAAATCAATTTAAATTTTTTTTACATCAGAGTGCAACGAAATATAAATTACACTATAAGATAATTAGATTTTCACCTATGGCATGCGGGTTTCCTCGCGATGTTTACGTTCATCCTTGTTTTCCGCGTGTGGTAAGTTCACGAAAAACGATTAGAATCGAACCGACAACCACCTGTTCGCAAGCCGAATGACGAAAGTACATCACACTCAAGATAAATGACACGTATTAAATTAAAGATCCCTATCTCTGAAGCGAAAATATGTCTACTTACTCACATAATTATATCTACATAATTCTATACAATATAGGTAATTAATATGTATATAATTATATAAGAAAGGTCTCTAGAATTTAATTCCCTTCTAGAACAGTACTAGCATGAGCATGAGAGCGATTAGATTGATAGCCTATAAAAATATTGTTAGTGAACGATATGCAATCAAAAACATCATTACTATAACAACAATATAATATCCAAGAATTTGTATAATATATTTATATATTTTGTATATATATTTATATACAAATTCTTTCCCTCGAAACCGAAATCCGATTCTTTACGAAACGCTAATTGTTACAGTACTGTACGACATTATATTTTTAAATTGCGATACATTATCCGCGAGTTTCACAAGAGCACAGGTGCGGGGCCTGCGGTACCGTTCGTGACTTACGTGAAACACCCATTGTCAGGGGCTTCTTAAACGGGCCACGTACATTATTAAAAGAAGGCACATATTGTAATGCCAAATTGCCAATTATGCAATATTACATCAAAATGTATAATTATTATACACGAAAAAGTTCTGAAGGCACCGGCGCGTTTTATATCTGTGAATGTGCCCTATATTATTTTTTTCGGGCACTAAAACTGGCTTGTTCCTACTTGAGTCCTACTGTTGTTATTGGTCAGAATGTAGTCACAATGGTTTGATTTATATACTAAAGGCTACCTATATGAAAATAGGATTGTATCAGATTTTTGTAGAATTATTATTTACTAGTGGACTCGACAGACGTTGTCCTGTCTTAACTATTAATATGGTGGCCTATGCCCAGCAGTGGATGTCATTTTTTTCTTTCATAAGAACTTCTGCTATCATTAATAAGCACAACAAAGAAAGAATTAGCGAAATCGGTCTACCCGTTCCGGAGTTATGGAATGACAACGAAAAGAGGCTTTGATTTTTATATACATAAGACTAGTGGACTCGACAGACGTTATCCTGTCTTAACTATTAATATGAATATCTAGGGTGGCCTGTGCCCAGCAGTGGATGTCTTTTTTTCTTTCATAAGAACCTACTGCTATCATTAATAAGCACAACAAAGAAAGAATTAGCGAAATCGGTCCACCCGTTCCGGAGTTATGGAATGACAACGAAAAGTGGCTTTGATTTTTATATAATAGATTTATTAGTAGGACCATAAGGAATCTAAGAAACGTACGTTGAAAGTCAGCTGTAGTACAGCCAAAGACAGTGAAGTGTAAAAACTCGCGTTTATTAGGGAAATATGTCACTTTTACCATGACAGTTGAGAATTAGTAAGGGGTTTCGGTGACCAGTAGCCAGCCCATTGCCCAATAATTCCTTTCGTGCCCCGGATATTGCTCCTTCACCTTTTTCGGCATTTATTGAATGTTCTGGTATCATAATTGGCCCATTATTGTTGTCATCTAGCTACCATCCTAGAGCAACGTGTAAACCTCACATTCGTAAAAAATTAAGCTGTATTTTATCCACAATATATTATACTGCGTGTAAAAAGACCCCGAGCAATGGTCTTAGAAGCGTTGTTGGGTTCGTCAATATGAACCACTTTTACTATGGCGAGAATGCGGGTAAACGAAAAATATTCGATCCCCATACTATAAGTCATCTCCCGAGGCAAAAAATTGTCTATTTTGTACAGAGATGAAAATATCTTTTTCATTTTCCCGCATTATCGCCATAGTTAAGGTTATTTATATTGACGAGCCCGACAACGTTTCTAAGGCCATTGCTAGGAGTCCTTTTACACTGTGTAGACGAATGATCTTTCCACATATATTCTGTACAAACGTCTATTTGTCCACTTGCACAGTGAGTTTATATATATATAAGACGCTTTTGTCGTATATTAAGAATGAGAGCCAAGCTAATTTATTGCTGAAATATCAAGATGACATGATGATGAGACAGACGACAACATGATCCCAGGTTACCAGCATTTTGACAGAAACCATTTTTGATTGTAACTATACAGAGTAATTTGTGAGTTAAGGGTTAGTACCTTGGGTTGTAATTAATCTAGTCGTAGTTACTTGTAAGTTGATTATTAGTGTTCGACTAACGCACAGGTTAAAAAAATATGTAGATTCTACTTTGTTTTTTTTATAAGGAGAAGCGTGGCCTTTGGAGTGAGGAGATAAATGAAGCAAGAAATATATTGATAAAAATTTGAACTCGAAAAGTATTTATACATATATAAATAGAAATAAGCACCCTATACTAATGCCCCCAAAGCTCTCGACTCTCCTTATAATTCTCCTTCTGACGCAGTCGAGAAAAAAACAGACAAAATCAACTGGTAGAAATCAACATGCATGTACACACATATGTAATTACATACCTACTTACGTGTTTTAACTCATGTAAAGTACATAAGTCAATCTAAAAGCTCCAGTCGCCTGCAATATGTCGTCTTATGGTAAGCCGTACGGATAATTAATATAATTATCAAAAATTGGCATGTACCGCAGTACAGAGTTGCGCTCTAGACAACTTATCTACACTGAGCTACTGTGTAAGTATCTTACAGTGAAAACAGGACCATATTATTTCAAAACTGTGTCTATAAAATTGTGCATTAAGTACATCCGAGTGCATAAATGTCTGAACAAACCAAACTTCATAAATTACCGCATAGATATGAAAGTGTACGAAAAAGGGGTTCAGATGAAAGTGGTTTTGTTTGCTATGAACTTGACAGTACAGATCGGTTGATTACCCTGCATGGGTCCAGTATATTGTTTACACATGGTAAATATATAACCGGAGTCAGTTGGCAGACGATTGGGAGTTGTGTTTTGAGGGCCAACTAGGTACCAGGGGCGCTGTCACCGCAGTATGTGGTCTACCGGTGATCAGGATATAAATTATCTTTTAGCTGATAACTTGTAATTTTTCTGTGTTTCTGTGAGTTTTATTTTTTTTTTCTTTATTGTGCGACTTATAATTGAAACTAGGTACAATTTTAGAATCGTATAAGCTATAACAAGTTATCATTGGTAAGTTGAAAAAAGTACAACAAACAATTTGTGCACTATTTGATTAAATACAAAAGTTCTGATCTTCGTAACAATCCCAAACAATAGACTATAATTAGTTAAATAAGTAATAACTAGGATAAATAGGTTTACGAGGAAAATGAGGTACGTTCGTTTCAGGGGGAGGGTTTCTAGTTTACGTAAGTAAGTTTACCGTAAATTAATGAAATTTAATAGGTATGTAGGTACCAACTATCTTGCCTTGTGATGACGGTGAATATAATACAGGTGTCACCATCCCAGCCCGACATTTCCCATCATGGGGGTCGTAAGAGGCGACCAACGGAGCTCTCCAGAGAATGGGCAGCAACGCTCTCTGTGAGTTGAATCACAACACCACTGTGATCACCAACCCGTCTGTCAAGCGTGGCAGTTATTGGCATTTCATCCCAAATGACGAAAAAGACGGCTCATTTATGTAGCGGATGATGATGATGATTTAGGTACCAATAAAACAAACTTTACAGTCAAACAATAATGCTGTATTTACATAATCTTAATATATAAAAATCCAGCATCATGATGTTTGTTCACAATGAACTCTTCACCAAGGCTACCGATATTCACAAAAGTTGGCATTTATATGTAATTTCGTCCAATTTGAGAGATAGGATAGTTTATACTTCTCTATTTAAAAATGTGACATCCACTGCTGGACCCAGACCCTGGAGGTTATGACAGAACAACGTCGGGTCCACTATCTATATAATATAAAAATCAACGCCACTTTTCGTTGTAATGTGAAACTCAATAATGCCTTAGATTTGGCAAATTTTGGTCTTGAATTATTCGTGGAAGTCCTGAGAAGGTTTGTACGTAGAGAACATTTAAAAAAGTGACATCCACTGTTGGACACAGGTCACCCTGGAGGTTATACTTATTTTATATTAATATTAATAGCTAAGACAGAACAACGTCTGTCGAGTCCACTAGTAGCGTGATACATTATTGTAACCTATTTTTAGCCCATTAACTAATGGTTACACAAAGTCTAGGGGGTACCATTGAGAATTACCTGCCATACGTTTCTTCTGATGATTTTTTTCCGAAAACTAAAATTAAGCTTTTTTACCTGTAATATAACCTTACTGAATGTAAGTATGTATTGCTAAAATATTTTTGTTTTTCGGTTTTGTCATTACAGTGAATTTTAAAGTTGACATCATCAATAAGTAGAGAAAGTGACAAGAATAATAATTAATAAATAAATAGCTAAGAAAATTCTTCTTTTTTTATTATAGATCCTCTCTAAAATGCTAATAATGTTACCTAAGATAGGAAAAGACTGAAAATGCATAGCGAGTCACCATCTATGTCAAAAATGTCTGCCCTACACCAGTAGATACATGAAAACTTACAATAAAGAAACTTGGTCATGTATAGAGACAACCTGCGAAGTGGAAGGCTGTTCTAGGTCGAGCGGGCACGGATCCTGAGCCACCTCTATCTCCGCCGCCTGCTGGTGCTCCAGCTTCAACACCTCGCTCCTAACCAGGATTATTACGTAGAACTCCATCGCTGGAAATGTTATTGCTCGTTTTAGAATTATATCAGACCGTAATTATTAACCTAATAAACAGAGAGGTCAGGTTTTTATTGCAAATGATGCGTTCCCAACCATCCTGCATGTTGCTAAGTAGCGATGTTGTATGGAGATAAACAGAGATTTATCCGTATATATAAAACGTTACCGTCCACATTTTCGGAAATAGGTATATCAAAATATGTGGCATTCCGGATAACAAACAGATACATGCATACACTTCACGCCTGTCTCCCAGAGGGATAGGCAGAAATTACAAATCTCCATTTGTCACGGTCTTAACATACCCCTTTCGCGTCATCTACATTCATACATCTTTTCATACATGATCTCCGGTTTCGAGTACTTTTCACGTCACCTTCCGCCTGTACATCACCAATATGTTCGACGTATGTCCTTCTGGAGCGACCTCTACTCATCCCTTACACCACCCGTATAAATCTTTTCGTTGATCGACTTCCAATATACCCAAACCACCGAAGCATTAACTTTTCTTGGTCACTGTAATACCTTCTTTCAAACCACAGTATCTTCTCATACTATTCCCTATTCTGTAACAAACACATCCATATTATCATTTTCGTTTCTTCACAATGACCCATAAGGTATTACTAAAAATAATAAATAAGTCATTCGCGCAATTTCGCAACTCGAATGTTACCTCCTCATGGGTGAACACAAGTCCACCACCTCTCAATACCTAGCCAGCTCTCAACATTTGTGCCATTTCTGAAGATGCCTTCGCGTATGCACGCGGCCTTCTTTCAAAGCTTTCATTTTCTTGGATCCATACAAATCGTCGTTTTTCAACCCTATTTTTAGCCAACTCTCCGTATGTATACTTAAAAAACTCACCAACAGCGAAGGAAGCAGCAAGGAAGTCCAGGAGCTGGTTCACGTACAGCATGATGAGGGTTGGAATGAATGCCGAGACAGCGGTACCCAGCATGTAGTAGCTGTACAGTCGGAGCATTGATACATCTTTCTGGAAAGAGTTAACTTTATGTTTTATGTAATCGCTATTCTGATACCAGGGCTGTCGCTGAGGACAGGAAGGCGTGGCGAGACCTTTTAAAGTCCCGTTGTACCTCTGAGATAGGTGTGATAGGACTTAGACAAGCAAATCATTATGTTTTCGGATGCCAAAACTCTCTAGACGTACAATAGGTGCATGACTCATATACATGCACATTAATGTTTGAGACGATAATAATTTAATATGCCGTTTTCGCCCACGTTTTACCAAGTGTGTAGTGCAGTAACTCAGTGGAAGACATGGTAAGATATTGGCCAGTTTCAAGTGTAAACCCAAGCCCGTGCTAATAATTTACTCTCAATCAAGACAATAACTTTATCAGCTGCCTCTCGAAAGAACTGTCAAAAACCGCATCTTGAGAGACGGAAGGAACTTTAGTATCGCTTAAGTAATTCAGGTCAGCACAATACATAACGAAACTCAAAATCAAACGCAATAACTTTAGGACAAAACGAAAAGCTTTTTAAAGTAGATCATGACGACTTGATCCCAAAATACCATTTGAGTCAACGTAGCTATAGCCGGAAAGTTTTAATTGGGCTATAACTACATCTCACTGTGTAGCAGGAATTGGTGTATGTATAGCTAGGCCCGTAGGTCCCTTTTTGGAAATGATCTTCCTAATATTACAAAGGCCAAAGTTTGTGAGTGTGTATATGTGTTACTTTTTCACGTGTGGAGTTAAAATTTCGTATTGAGTTAGCTGGCACTCTGGATTAAAATATAGGCTATAATTTATCGCGAAATTCCCACGGGAACAAACTCGCAACGCAATCGGGGTACACTACTGTGTACCCCGATTGCGATTGCTACTTACTACATACTAGTAAACAATGAGTAACACTTGAGTTACTCCTGTGGTGGCTTTTGCACAAACATGATACGAAAAAAATTGATTTTGTTGCTTGTAAGGAGGTTGTTTGATTTAATCAGTTTGTTCATTCATTAAGAATCACAAACCCATATTGTGTCCGTTACAAGCGTACAAACCTCGTCTTTTGAAAGCCTGTGTAATCTGCACAATTCATTTACGGTGTGTGAAACATTGGTATCTCTACCTTATTTACTTGATTACCTACATGATTTTAAGCCTCTTTGGAGATAAATGTGTGACATGAGGGAATCCTAGGGTTCTGCCAACCCCTTTTTGGGGATTACGGACGTCAGTGTATGTAATATGAAGGAAACCTAGGTAAGTATATCTTAAGCTAAATTCAAGACCTAATCTTAACCTAGATTATCCCTAAGGTTACCTGAAGGAAATCGTCTGCAATCTTACCATTAAGAATGTTACATATAGGTATTGTATTGTAGATAGATATGGTGCACGTGCAATAAATAGTATTAATTTATTCACCTGAACACCAGCAATAAGGAGAAGCACATTCAATATTATGCCCATGCCAAGGATGCCGAAGAGTACGGTGGACGTCACCTCCTCCAGCGAAGAGTCATTGGTAATAGTGCTGCCGCCGTACTCCGTGGTGATGATGAGTGACAGGAGCGCTACTATCGACAGCAACTGGAATTTATTTAAAAGTACACGTAGGTATTCCATGGCAATAGCCAACTTATCCTACCTAATTCTACTAAATCTACGTAACTATCGTAATATCCTTCTAATTATCGTATATATCTTCTTAACAGGATTTTGTGTGTACTAGATATCGTACAAAATTTTACGCCACATGCCGTGTACACCTAGAATTGGGTTGCTCCCGAAGTCTATATATAAGTATTTTTTGTTACTGCTGTACTTTTTCCAGTGCACACCACTTGCTAATCTGAAAAATTTCTTTAATCACTTTGGTAGTTAGTCAGACTGTCGATGATCTAGATCTAAGTATAGAGAGTAGGACTGATATAACAATACAAGACAACCTCAGCGCAAAACAAACCCTAACTGCCTTTCCACGGACTTTACTATACGCGCCTTCTTGCTATTTTCTCCCCAGTTCCATACTGAGTATACTTAGACCAATGAAATGAAATGAAAAATGAAATGAAAAAAAATACCTTTAATTTTAATAAATTTACTGTTTGACAGTTCGGACTCATTTGTAAATTATAATAACCTGTGCCAGTGAGACCCCGCTCTTCCTATATAGTTTTTACAGTAAAGATAAATTCTGACAATGAACCAATAACTTAGACTTGCTCACGTGTACGCTCAAAACGTAGGACGTTATGGCAAATTTACTGGAGCAACCTGCAAAATGATAGTGCTGGCTATTTTAAGAAAACTATTAAAAAGATAAGCAAAAATAAATAAGAAACTTACGATATTCAAGTATCCAAATATAAGAATCCCAGGTCTTAAAGGAAGGCAGAAACAGCACCGTTTCAATTCAGGCACTTTTACTAACATTTTACTACCACTACCAAAATACAAGTTTAACTAATCAACAACGAAATGTAACTAACAATTCTGCGTTTACTGCATCAATATTTTTTTATTCGTCATACACATAACTTAGGTATTTTGATATATTACCTTATTTTGTTACATTCGTGTATTTATTTGGCGATAAATGGCTGTGATGCACTATAACAATAACATCTTTAAAAGGTTACGTGTCAATGTGAAAACGAGCAATGACCGAGATCTCTGTATGACTGTTGTGTAGGTACATATTGGTAATAACAATTGTACGTACATAGGTAGCTATTGTATCAATGTTTATGTTAATCCTTCAAGGTCTTCGAGAAAACTAAATATTGGACCTCTCGTTATAACCTCCTTATTACAGGCTAGATAGCTCCAGGGTTTATCACTTGGCATCGCAAGCACCTAGCACGGATGTGGTCACACTTGAATGTAGTCGCTCAGTCTGTTCCAGTCGTCGTATTCCATGCTGATCTGGAATCTCATACATGAATAGATTGCATCAGCCGTCTTTCTTTCTAACATGTAGAAGTCGGCATGAAATCTGGATGTTTCGGTTTATTCAAGCTATGAGCTCGCAACTAGCTTGTTACCTATGCTAAATACGGTCGAACGGTTCTTGTGATCCTAAGGTTCCGTCCACTCCCTTTGTGAAGATTATCGTCATGAGTGTATGTATTTATCAGTGGTGAGCACACCATGTAGTCAAAAAGACACTGCCTACCTTAGTATTCTGGTTACCCGACCTAATAATAGAGTTATTGCTAGTTGCTATCCTTTTCTGTTGTAGTAACGACATAGGCTAACGAAGGTCCTGTGTTTTGTGCGTGAGTAGATAGGTAGATACTTATGTTTCGTAAAGACAAGTTACCTATACATAGGTGTCAATCCTTGGTGATTGATTACTGCCTACCTTGTCGTAAAAGCCAGTGCACGCCACTGGTATTTATGTAATTGCGCTACAAACTATCCTATACTATACATAAAACAATAACTAAGTAGTTAACACCTACTATTAAAATAAGCTAGTCTATTTGTTCATTAGACTGATATGCCCAATATGTGCATTGTAAATCTCATCACATTTTAAAATTTACCTGCACAACCATCGCGTATCTCAAACACCATGCTTTGTCTGCATGTCTGTATTTACTTAATTAAGATAAATAGGTACCTGTCCAAAATGAATGAATGAAGACATTACTGTAATCCTGCATGCAAATTCATTCAGTAAATCCCCTTTATGAACAAGGTTGAATTTACAACTAAAAAATCTCCCTATAGAGACATTAAAAATAAAGTAAGTGGCTTATGAGAGTTCAGCATATATCAGGAGTTAAAAAAATACTGTCTGTATTCCGCTCAATATGACATGCACTTATTAGCCTGCACATCTTGTTTCACAAAGTTTATTTGCGATTAACTCATTCAGACTTATTGCATAATTGCGCCACACACAGACTCTGGCCGCTCTGCGTCCACCCCACGCACAATCCTTGTTTATTTTACGTCAATTACCAACTGTTTCCCGTTTTAGTTTGCCAATTTGACTAATAAGACCACACCACAGTGTGCACAACAAAACATCCGTGAAATTATGCACTGTTCACTCGGAACTAGAGGTATTAACCAAAATTGCAGGGAACTTTATGGGTTTTTGCGTGTTTTCTTTTCGATATTAACAATAAGTTTACATTGTTGTATGTACCTACCTACAGACAATACGCATCTACCTACGTAAAATAATATACCTACTTTTCATTATTATCCTGAATCTGTAGGTGTATCTGACTGCCTACTTTTGTACCTACATACAAAAAAAATACAAATTCCACTTATTAATAGCGGTAGTTTCCGCTAGCTTATTATCTAAGTATAAAAGTAATAACGTAATGAATAGTCATTTATACCTACTAGGTCGCGCGATTGAAGAGGTAAGTACCAACAGTATAAAGGTACACAAGACTAAAACTAAGCAAGTGAGTAAACTAAGCTCGTTTAAGTGGAGATACCTAATCTTACTACGGCGCATAGACATAGTCTTCGAAAACATGATCACTGCTAGCCCGTAGACTAGACTACAAATGGTAAGGTTATTGATGACTTCCACACCTGTATGCCTTTTTCATTAAGTCATACCTACCCAAGGTATAGTCACAGATAACATAATACTAGGTATGGGGTCCATCAACGTTATAAGAACTCTTTGTGTAGTTTCTTCACATTTTTTCCTTAAAATCTTCAGGAACGTACCTACATGAGAGCGTAACGTAATGTCCTACTGGAGAATTATCTACTAGCCTTTTAGTGCCTATTTCTTCCATGTAGCGACGTAAAAGGCAACTTAAGAGCTATCGAGATACCTACCTATTTGATATCTCCGAGCTAACGATACATTATACTTGTCATTGTCTTAGTTCAAATTATATACGCAAAGGTGGATCGGTAAAAAAAAAAATATGCAAGGTGCCTAAATAAATACGATGAGCAAACCGGGTGAAACTTACTTAAGATCTTTTTGCCTTTTTTGTTCCGCAGTGAAGATCTCCGTTTCATTTCACGCATTATCATAATCAATTAATTTACTCTTAAACCTAATTTACTCTTGAATATTCAAATTACTTAAAATGAGGAATGCATATAACTTAATGTTATAAATGAAGCTTAATTGGATCCTGTACTATAGTACAAAAAAAATGTTTTATAGGTCCTTCCATTGGTATCGTTAAGTTGTTCAGATTTGCTTGAAACGAAACGACAGTCTTTCGTCTTCGTGCTGCTGCCTATCGTGAATACCAAAAAAGTCGCCGCTTACACAATAATTTCAAATAAGTTTCTCTAAACCAGTGATATAGACAAATATTTTAAGGTAAAGTATTAAATAACGAATGCATGTAGTTAATGATTCTGACCTATACTTACTACGGAAAACATTGAAGTATAACATTTCTAGGTTATGTTGCAATTTTAAGTTTCCTTTACTGAAGAAGATTAATTCCTCTTTGGCTCTGCACTTTGACCGAAACAACAAGAAAGATCTTGTATTATTTATTACAGTGGCTAACTAATATTAGTCAATAACTTCAAAAGTTATCAACCTATCATAATCTTGTTTGACAGCCTTTGATAATATCTATCATTAATTAAAAAATATTATTTGCAGAAATGGCCGCACAGTTGTTCAACCGCATAGGCCAACTGGGTCTAGGAATGGCCCTTGTTGGTGGTGTTGTCAACTCTGCACTGTATAATGGTTTGTACCTACCAATTCAGTACAAGATTTACCCAGGTTATGTTATCTGCAGTTTACCATGTTCTCATGGGATATTTATGATCAAATATATTGTTAAGTTTTGTCGATATACCTAGTTGTTGCGTGAAAGAATAACATGCATCCAAACAATGTATGTTATCTATACAGAAATTATTAAACCCAACTGTGGTTACTACCGTGGCGAATTTAACAATTTTCTAATTCCCTAATTTTCATTTTGTAATTTCCAGTTGATGGTGGCCATAGAGCAGTAATCTTCGACAGATTCGCCGGAGTGAAAAATTTAGTTGTTGGTGAGGGCACACACTTCTTCATTCCCTGGGTACAAAAACCAATCATCTTTGACATTAGGTCAAGACCTCGGAATGTACCATCAGTAACAGGAAGTAAAGGTAAGAATTTATAATAATAATTTTGTAAAAAAATGCTGTAAAAGGACCCCAAGGAATAGTGGAATAGAAATCAAATCAATTTTTTTTTATGTATATACACACACTTCACAACCTTTAAATCGCAAAGTGGGGTAGGCAGAGACACTTGCTAAACAATTGCCCACAGTTTTAAGCATATTTAACCCAATGTGAGTTGAGCCCACCGCCGTTATAGCGTTTGTGAACACCTTATGGTGTTCGTTTTCATCACTATGTTGTCCTTCACCATACAAGCGTTGCATTGCATACATAGGCTCTGAAAAAGAGTCCCATTGATACACTTCCAGTAGCTGGACTCGAACCCACAACCTCCCAGTTGCTAGTCAAGTATCTGACAAACTGGACCACAGATGCTCATCTCGATACAAAATATTTCTTTTTTTTGTCCTCCTCCATCCATCCTGATGATAATAAAGTTGTAGATATTGACTAGCCCAACAACATTAAAATTTGCAAGACATACAGTATAAAAAATTCATACACTTTACACCTTTTATTCCCAAAGCTGGATAGGCACTTACTTAGCAAATGCTCAACATAACATCTATCTCCATTGACAGAGAGAAGGAATCCTCCTTTACCATTTAAAATTACATTTAAAAAAACCTTTTGCACTTGAACTTTATTACTACCTACTTTTGTTTTTTGTAATCTCTATTACTTTTCATTGCATAAATGATTCAGATTGATTGTTTCATTGTTTGCTAATGTCGTACTTTTTGGTGAGTTTTGTACAAGTTTCGATTATGAATTTTTTGTAAAATATAACATGTACAAATGTAATAAGCTCTGCAGCTAACAAAAAGGTTTCACCTTGTCAAAACCTTGAATGCATTGTCTGTTGCTCATAAAACATTTACTAAGACAAATTGATGGTAACAAAACATCACTCATGAATTGATTCTAAAATAAATTTAATCTTTCCAATATAATATGTACCTACAACACTATTCTAGGCTACTAGAATATACTATATCAATCAACCTGTCAGAATTTATTTGCTTCTTAGATGACGCCTACTATAGTGTTTATACAAAGCTTTATCTGTTACTCATTCACAATAGATAATAAACTTCACTCTTTCCCTTTTCCAGATCTCCAGAATGTGAACATCACACTCCGTATCCTGTTCAGGCCGGTCCCTGACCAGCTACCCAAGATCTACACTATCCTAGGTATCGACTATGACGAGAGGGTGCTGCCCTCCATCACTGGAGAGGTGCTCAAAGCTGTAGTTGCACAATTCGATGCTGGAGAACTCATCACACAGAGAGAGGTTAGCAAAGAAACAAAGCTTAAAAATTATTCATTAGATCAGTTTTAGTTGCCAGCAACAATTCTACTACCAATTTATTTCATAGCACTAGGTGTGCGTAAGATTTTGTTGCTTGGTCGACTTCACAGTCCACTTTCTTGAACTAATGATATATGATAAATGTAGCTAGATATAATGTGATCTCTTTCTCGGACAGTAAATGGCTATAGGCGTCTAAAACAATAAAACATGTATTTTGTCTACTTTACGTGTTAATAGGCTGGACCTTTAAAGACTTTATGCTCTCTGGAAGTGGAAATCATACTGGTATGGCCTCTTAACAATAATTGGGGCTTAGATAGACAAATTTGAGGGTCATAATAAGGGGCCTACTTATAGTCCAAAAATCCCTTTGACATTAAAGGTCGTCGTTTTAACATTAAATTCCCATACCAGTAAGTGACTGTACTAATAATTACATTTACATGTTCCAGGTAGTGTCACAAAAAGTGAACGAAAGCTTAACCGAGAGGGCGGCGCAGTTCGGTCTTATCCTCGACGACATTTCCATTACTCACCTCACGTTCGGCAAGGAGTTTACGCAAGCCGTCGAGCTGAAACAGGTGGCGCAACAAGAAGCTGAGAAGGCTCGCTTCCTTGTAGAGAAGGCTGAGCAACAGAAGAAAGCTGCCGTCATAGCGGCGGAGGGTGACGCGCAAGCCGCCGTACTTCTCGCCAAGTCATTCGGCAGCGCCGGTGAAGGTCTCGTGGAGCTCAGACGTATCGAGGCCGCCGAAGATATCGCATACCAACTATCCAAATCGCGCAACGTCACATACTTACCGCAGGGGCAAAATGTCCTCCTAAACCTGCCGCAGTAAAATGGCTGACTATGCAATAAGCATTTGTACACACAAACTGTATTTTATAAGTATGATATGATATTGCATTTCGATTTATTCGTCTGGTTCCGCCGTTATAGCTGGTAGTTGATTGTTAGTCATATAAATTGTAATTACGGATTAAACTATAATTTTGTTGAAGACTTGTTTTATTATTGAATAGCAGCAGCAGCTGCAGCAGTTGGGGATAAATATACCCACAACTATATACTGCGTGTAAGAGAGCCTTTCGGCGATCAAGGTCCATTTAGTATAAAGTCCTTTTCGTTACTGAACCTTTTCTTGATATGATCACTTTTCGTATTTAATTTTGCTACATCTTCTTTGAGCTATTTTTGCATTTGACCACTTCGTTCGTTTTCCGTCCCTCATCCGTCCATCCTTTGTACAGTTTGCAAAAAAGTATGTTGATGTGGTTGCGGCTGATCCGTCTATACAAATATTACTTTTCTAAAAAAATATTCTTTACTTTAAGACATTCAATCCGTAAATCCATCACAATTTATCACGTGTTAATTTTCGCAAGAGAGAATGATCATTATTTAATAAGAATAGATTTTATTAAAGGTTTCGTAAAATATAAAAAATTGTAAAGAGTTTCATTTAATAGTTGTAGTTGAACTAGGTTATCAAGGAAGGGAATGTATCTACTTAGGTTTCTTAGATGTAAAAGCTTTTTGCAAACTGTACAAAGGGTGTACGGATAACGAAGTGGTCAAATGCAGAAATGGCTCAAAGAAGATGTAGCAAATACAAAAAGATGACCACCAGGAAAAGGTTCAATAACGAAAAGGACTTTATACTAAATGGACCTTGATCGCTGAAAGGTAAGAGAGGACCCCGAGCAAATAGCAATTAATGGTCTTAGAAACGTTGTTGGGCTCAACAATATGAACGACTTTTACTATGGCGACAATTCGGGGAAACACAAAACTTTTTTTTCATCTCCATACAAAATAAACATTTTTTGCCTATCTATTTCGTATAAGGAAGAGATACCACTAGAGTACCTACCTATTTACTTCACAAAATGTTGCCTCTCCCAGATCCTACTTGCCGTAGACAATTGATTCCTAATAGGTACAACCAATACCCAAAATAAGAAATCCATGGCCTCTATGTGGACGCGACACTTATGGCGAACGAATCAAATCTAAACCAAGTCATTGATCTCTTCTTAAAATACTGGACGTAAGTTATCAAGCAGGACGGGTGGTAGGTACATACAGAGTTAAATTTGGAAAGAGGTAGTATTAGGAATACGCCGTTCCTTCAAGTCGACGTCCCAGATAGCATCCGGGGATTTTCAAGTACCTCGAACGAATACGAGCAATACAAAGAGATGGACAAGCCAGAAGAAACACACTCCTTAAGTTGTGTAGTACCTTAGTACGTTTAGGTACAGTCAGCCAAGAAAGTGGTCTATCAGTTTTGTTGACGATGCCTCTTATCAGTAAAATATCAATAAGGTTGAGTTGTTATATTGTCAAGTAAAAAAATAACCTTAATATCTACTGACATCCATATGAGTTTCAGAGTACTAGAGCAGATTCTTAATCAAATGTACATACCTAGCTATATCAACAGTCGTAGATGATACGGGGCGTTCCCGCAACTCGATACACGATGCGGGATATTTAAGTACGTTGCAGATTACATACTAACGTGATGACTATCTTCCAGGGGGAATAGGTAGATAGGGAGTGAATAAGTATCTACCTGCTACTTCTTTTGCCTCGACATTACCAATCAGAAAAAAATTTAAATGCCACATTCCATCCCTCTAAATTACTTGTTGTAAATGATAAAAATAAAACTTCAACAAAAATTTCTCTGTAATCAATAGACAAATGAATAAACTTATATTACTTATATCATTATCCATACACCTAAGTATTTGATGCATTATACATTCTCATAAAAATATATCCTTAATGTCTTCAGTTAAGTCTTCTGGTGAATTAGCCGCATCTGTTCGGTCCAAAGCATATACATCTTTCAATTTATTACAGAATAAATTCTCTCTTAGACACACTTCTCTTACATAGTCCATCTCTGAAGGTGATAGACCAGTAGGCAGTGTAAGTTTACAAAGGTTCTCGTTTTCTTTGAAGTTTCGTATAAGTGTATCCACTTCTTTCTTGAATTTAGCTTCTAGTGATCCATCTTTCACTACCTTTTCCATATTCAATTTATTTTGATTGCACAAGTCTCTTGTTTGATACAGTAATTCTAGTTCTGCCTCCATTTCAGGACATTTTGGTTTCAGTATCATAGCTCTCAATAATCTCTTTTCGGCGGAAACAAAATCTCCAATCATCCTTAAGGCTTTTGCGTTTTGGAATAAAACTTTAGCATTGGACCAGATATTTGTTAGCCTATTTGTTTCATTGCATGCAGTGCAAGCACGTAATGGCATCTTGTTCTTGTTGTAGCAAATAGCCAAATTTATATAACCCTTGATCAGCAACTTCTCCTGCCTTTTTTCCTCAACATCATCAGCTAATCTGCTTCTATGAAGCATTCCAACACCTTTTCTAAATAATTGTATGGCTGCTGGATAATTTTTAGCTTTATGCATCACAGCTGCGGATACATACAGTTTCTTGACTTTTTCTTCTACTTTGTAGAACATATTTGGCTGAGTATATACTATTTCTCTGAAAAAATAAATTATGCACAATTATGAACAAAATAATAAAAAACATTAAAAAAATATTTTGAATAATATACATTTTGGTTCTTACCCTTCTTTAGGAGTTATAATACTCCGGACAAGTTTGATGTAAAATATGCAATCAGACTTTGGCTTTATTCTTGGTGGAATGCCAAGCTCGCCATACATAAGTTTGTATGAGATTAGAAAAAGTGATAATTCCCCAACCAGCATTGATTTCACTGCCTGATATAGTCCTGGTAGAAGACCGTGATCATTTAGGTCAACTGTCTGAAAAAAGAATAGGTAACTGATATATTTACACATAATTAGCAACCATAATGCAAATAGAATTTAAACTTATTGTAGTAAGATAAATATACTACAATATATATAAATTCAAGCAAGTTTAATTTTCATTGTTAACTAACAATAGTGAGCAGATCACAGTTTCACTTTGTTTTTAATTACTTTTAGAGTTGAATGTTTAGCTAAAATGTCATAAGAATTCTTACCAAAGGTTTCTGTCGAGGACGGACATCAAAGGGAGTAGGATCATTTTCCCAATATCCTGAGTATATGATAGTCACTGTACAGCTAGCATCCACACCTTGTCCTCCGCCTTCTTCAATAATTCTTTTTTTTATGAAGCCATGTTCATCAACATTGGTTAATTGTGCAGCATATTCATCGAAACATCTAACAGGTTCTCCAAGGAAATCAATTTCTTTCAATTCCTTCTCGCTCTCTGTTGGTTCATCATTGTAGTCTTCATTTATATGTAGAACGGAACCAGTTGTTAATACTTGTCTGAAATTATAGGTGAAAGATGTTTACGTTAATTTTACGTCGATATTGTGGATATGGACAAGCAAAAAACTCAAGCCAGCCCTTTGCAAGTCTTTATGTACTTACTTATATATTTAATCACAGACATGTATGAGAGAAAAAAGAAAGGATACTGATAATGGGGCATTGCTTTTGCACTTTCAAGACAGAAAATTAACTTAAGATGGTACAAATACCCACAAGTGTTGTTTTTTCGCCGATTTCTCAGCACGTTACAGGGCACTGGCAGTAACAATACAATAACACTCACCTCAGATCTAGGGGATCATGTAAAGCGATATTTGGTTCCATGGTTGAACTTTTTAATTTAAAGAAACATTAAAAATTAAAGAAAATTCGAGCGACGACGGTTCGGTTCTCGTCAATTCAATATAAACAAAAATAAATATGTCAACCACCTGTTTGACAGAGGTCAAAATTGTCAATGTATTGGTTTTTTTTTACTTGGATAGTCTCAGACCAAACCCAACTAGACTTGCAAGCTGCGTACCACCTTCAGTCTGTCTCTTTTCCACCAAAACATAAGGAAAATTATGTACTTCTGGATCCAAACTGTCACGTTTACTACTAATTTGACAGTTTGGATCCAAATTGAATTGAGATTTACCCTGATACGCAGTAAGGGACAAGATATTTTCTCCTACTCTTTCACTCCTGCACGTTCATTGTCTCGTTTCATTCTAAACGTCAATTTAGGATTTCAAGTCAAGTTATTTTTGGTCTGAGTGGATAGTCATGTGCCGTGTTTTATATAGGTACTTCACTGTGGAGAATGATTACCCTCCGGCTTTTAAGAATGACTGGGCAACACTTTAAGAGATGAACTGCTCCTCTAACAAAGCGCGTCAAGAAAGACACGACGTAGAGCAAATACGCGCTGTGATTGGCTGTTATGTCACACATCGACTCAGCTTGTTTCAACCAATCAGTGCAGACACGTCTTGTCATGTCTTCCTTGGAGCGCTTTGCTAGCGGGATAGTGTGGCTACCTCAACCCATACATGAGAAGACTTGCCGCCTAGCACCTTCAGTCTGTCTCTTTTCCGCCAGAATGTATGGAAAATGAGGTACTTCTGGATATAAACTGTCACTTTTACCAGCCAATGTTGTCCCTTATTCTTTCACTCCTACATTTTTTTCATATTGTCATCTCGTTTTATTCTAAGTCAGTTTTGGATTGCAAGTCTAGTTGTTTTTTTTTTATCTGAGGTAGCTACAAAACAATTAGGTAATTATGGCTCTAAAACATTTTTCCAAACGTCGGTAACGGGGAATTTTCAGGGCCCCTGTTTCTTTGTTTTGACAGATGGCGCTAATTGTATTAGGGGGACAAATGTCAACGAAATTGCTAACTTCAAGCGGTCCGTATTGAAGGCAACAGTATTTTTTTTTGTTTGTCTACATGTTACAAAAGTGTCGGAAGTCTAAATAACTCGCCCAAATAATAAAATATAACTGACAGAAATCCCCCTGGATATCTAAGAGCGACATCTAGATAAGAAACTTGGAGTTTGAAAATTCCCCATTCGCTTTGAATTTCCGGCGTAACGTTTACAGAAATAAAATACACAAAATACAGAAATAAATAACATTTTATTTAACGAAAGCATTAAATAGCGACCCTCTTACTAACTATTTAGGCAGTTGCTTGAATGTTAACAATACCGTAGTAGATCTCTACTTAGTGTCGATAGGTAAGTACCTACCTAACCTACATGTAAGTAGAAGTAACTGTATGATTTTAAATTAACATTTCTATATTATCACCATGGAGATTATCTCATCTAACACATAAATTTAGCGGTCCCTTCCCGCAGCCCGCTGCTTTACAGATTCTCTTAGCACTGCAATATATGACGAGATGAGATCGTCCATCTTGTACCCGAGGGACGTCTCGCAGAGGATCTTGGTGCCACGGATCACATTGCCCATGGTCATGTGGAAGAATGTGTTGCCAGACGACCAGTTCGATATTTGCGAGAACGGATGGGTTACAAGCACATCCTGGAAGAAAATAAAAAAATGATTAAGAAAAGCTTAATAAAAGTTGTTTAAAAGCTCGTAAAGTAACGAAAGGTCTATCACTTATCTATCACGTTGAATCTCATAAGATGGGATGTGGATTAATAGCCACTACTGATAGTGGTTAGCAGAAAAATGACTTTAGTGTGTACGTGTTAAGAAACTTATTCGTAAATGTTTCAACTAGGTTAGTTCATCATCATCATCATCAGCGCATACTTGTCCACTGCTGGACATAGGCCTCTCCAATTGCACGCCACTGTGATCTGTTTTCGGTTTCTCGCATCCAGCTCCTGCCAGCCATCTTGCGTATATCATCAGTCCACCTTGCCTGAGGGCGTCCTACACTCCGTTTGCCGAGACGCGGTCTCCACTCGAGAACTCGGTTTCCCCAACGGTCATCGGTTCTACGGCAAATATGGCCGGCCCACGGCCACTTCAGCTTGCTAAAACGATGAGCTATGTCGATGACTTTGGTTCTCTGTCGGATCACTTCATTTCTGATTCGATCCTTTAGAGAAACGCCGAGCATAGCCCTTTCCATAGCACGCTGTGCGACTTTGAGCTTGTGGGCCAGCCGTGCCGTCAGTGTCCACGTCTCAGCTCCGTATGTCATTACAGGTAGGACACACTGATTGAAGACCTTGTCTTCAGGCACTGTGGGATCGCTGATGTTAAGACTCGACGTAACTTCCCAAATGCTGCCCAACCCAGCTGAATTCTTCTGTTCACCTCGTCCTCGAAGTTGTTTCTACCCAACTGCAATGTCTGCCCAATGTATACGTATTTTTTAACAACTTCGAGAACGGTGCCGTGTACTGAAATCGGTTCCGGTAGAACATGTTCATTGAACATGACCTTGGTTTTATCCAAATTCATCCGTAGGCCGATCCGTAGAGAAGAATCAGCTAGGTCATTCAGCATCAGTTGAAGGTCCTGCAGCGTTTCTGCCATGATGACGATGTCGTCTGCAAATCGCGAGTGAGAGATGTGTTCGCCATTGATGTTGATGCCACGCCCTTTCCAATGCAGCGTCTTGAACATATCCTCAATTGCATTTGTGAACAATTTCGGGGAAATAACATCCCCTTGTCTCACTCCTCGATGCAATGGTATGGGACGTGTCTGCTGATTTTGTACTTGGACGGACATGGTGGCAGCCTCGTAGAGGCATTTTATCACTTGGATGTATCGCCAGGCAACTTGGCAACGCTGCAGAGACTCCAGAACGGACCAGATCTCAACCGAGTCAAAAGCCTTCTCATAGTCCACGAATGCTAGACACAGGGGCAGATTATATTCTTCAGTTTTTTCTATGATCTGCCGCACTGTGTGGATGTGGTCTTTGGTGCCATAACCGCTCCGAAATCCAGCCTGCTCCGGAGGTTGAAATTCGTCGAGTCTTCGCGCAAGGCGGTTTGTGATCACTCTTGAGAACAGCTTGTAGACGTGGCTTAGAAGAGAAATAGGTCGATAGTTCTTCAACAGGGTTTTGTCTCCCTTTTTGAAGAACAGGACGACCACACTTCTACTCCACGCCTCCGGAGTTCTTCCTTCGAAGAGGACAGCGTTAAAAAGCTTTTGGAGCTCCCTCAATATCGTTTTACCTCCAGCCTTTAATAGTTCTGTTGTAACGCCATCCTCTCCTGGAGCTTTTCCGTTTTTGAGCTGTCTAAGAGCGATCTCAATTTCGCCAGTACTGACTTCTGGCAGGTCATCGGTGGAGTGGCGTGTCAATGTGGCTCTAGAGTCCCCATTTTCGGGATCAGGGCGAGATGCATGCGATGCGTATAACTGGCCATAGAAGTCTTCAACCCCGAAAGGACCGACGGCTTCGAAGTGACGACTTCTCCACTTGCTGTGGTCAACTTCGCAAGGTGGCTTCTTCCAAGAGATTGTACGAACACTTTTGACCCCCGATTCTGCTAAATCGCTCTTTCTATTGAAAGAGTATTGTAGCATCGGAGGTCGCGCCGCACGTGCTTACTAATCTCCTGGTTTAGAGCCCGCCTTGCGGTCGAAGTGACGGGTGGATTCTCACGTCGTTCCTTCATCAGCCGTAAAGTCCCCCCGGAAAGCTTTGACTTCCTGCCCTTACGCTGCATTTCACAAAATCTCGTACCCTCTTCCCTGAGGACCCGAGTCACATCTTCGAGGTTCTTGTTCACGTCTGCTGTGGTTTCCACGGCAACGAATCGGTTCTCCAAACTTAGCTGGAAAGCTTCGGATCCCATTATATTTTGGAGCATGGTTGGTTGGAGCCTGGCTTTCATCAGACGGACACGTTCAGCCTTAAGGTTGATATTCAGAGAGCCTCTGACTAGTCGGGGATCGCTACCGGTATTAAACCTGTTGATCACAGAGACGTCTCTGAATATGTGCTTTTTGTTCGTCATGATGAAATCGATCTCATTTTTGGACATAGTATCGGGGCTTTGCCAGGTCCACTTCCTTTGGGGCTTTTTCTTAAACCACGAGTTCATTAGAAATAGCCCTTCTCGTTCGAGGAAGTTTACTAGCATTTGCCCCTATGATTCCTTGCTCCAAATCCATGGGATCCTACTGCCGATTCATTGCAATTCTGTACTCCCACTTTAGCGTAAAAGTCCCCCATAACAACGCTGTAATGTGTCTTAGTAGTGGAGTGGAGGGCCTTCGATATATCATCGAACAGGCCCTCCACCTCATCATCCGAGTGTGTCGAGGTCGGTGCATACACTTGTACCACTTTCAGGCTATACCTCTCGGTAAGTTTTATGACCAGGTATGCTACCCTGTTCGACACGCTAGACACTTCCACAACGTTGTTACACAGGGACTTATTCACAAGAAACCCAACGCCGCCTTGGGATTGTTGGTCTCCCTCGCGGAAGTACATTAGGTGACCCGATTTGAGGGTAATGGTGTCCTCTCCCTCTCTTCGGACTTCGCTTAGCCCCAATATGTGCCACCTAATTTTCCCAAGTTCCACCTCGAGTTGCGCCAGATGCGAGTCAAGCCATAGCGTGCGTCCGTTGTACGTCGCCAGGGTCAGTTGTTTGTGGTGGCCTCCCATAACCCGGAGATTCTTCGCACCCCCTGCTCCGCCGTTACCGTGGTCGCCACCGTGACCAGGAATAGCGGAGCCGCCGGGAACTGGGGGCCGTGGCCTTCTTGTGCTCATTGATTGGAGGTAAATGCCCATAATCGCCACGCTGGGCAGGCGGGTTGGCGATCGCAGTGGTGTGGTGGTTTAACTCACAGAGAGCGCTGCTGCCCGTCCTCTGGAGGGTTCCCTCCGTCGTCTCTTACGACCCCCATAGCGGAAAAGTTGGCTGCGGTGGTGACACAGTATTCTATTCGCTCAACCCACGGGCATAGGTTAGTTGGTTTCTTCTTACCCTGCTTTGCGGATGTATGATACTGACTCCATTCTTGTTTATGCCGACCACAACCAACTCGGGATACGTCGGGTCAGAGGTCTGTTTCACTTCAAAGAACGCGGTACCAAACGTAGGCAACTGATAAATGCGCTTCAGGAATTGATCCTTCGCTTCTAATTGCGACATCGCTCCGTGACGCAAGTATGCCGCAGTGATTGCTGACTTCCATTGCGAATTTGTTTGCAACCTCACCATGTCGGGAGGTATCAGCTCTGTCAAGAACTGAGACAGTTGACTCAACATTGACTGGTCATGCTCATATCTAGCTCGGTAAACCAAAGCTGCCAGTTCAGCTAAATCAGTTTTAGATGTCTTGTGGTAACCTCGTAAGTATTTGGGCAGCTCTTGTGGGTAGTAGAAGATTTCGTCCGCGTTCTTGTCCTTGCCCGGTACTGTGTTAATCCATAACTTCTTCATGAAGAATATCTGATAGTTCATCTGCATTTGAACTGAAGCTGGAAGGAAGAAAATATAAAGAACATTAAGGCACGTTACAAAAATAAATTTCGGACGTGAGTACTTATGTACAAACATAAAATTAAAAACAATTAAACATAGGTACCTCCTCGAGTGGGTCGCGACTGTTTCATCCATTCTACCAGCTCATGAACAAAATCGAAGAAGTAATAGTTCTCGGGCACCGAAAATACTTTGTCCACTATCTTCACAAAGAGACTGAAGCCATCACTATTCTTCAAGTCAAGTCTTCCAGAAATTTGTTCGCAGAGATCCTTCGCTTTGGTCGAGGAGTCGACTTCGAAAGCCTCATCGGTATCATCAGGGAAGTACACCTTGTGGAATATCTGCATACTTCTATGCTGTATCGCCTCAACTTCCACTACGTAAGGCGGATACATTCTGGCGCCACGTTTTTGTATCTTGAATACACGCTTCAAGCATTCCTTGGCGATGGGGTGTGGTCTCGTCTTCAAGAACTCCACCAACTCCTTCATGAGTTGCTGCCCGCAAGCGAATATACCAGTTACAAGCCACATAAGCTCCCATCCCCTCTCCTCGCTCAACTGAATTCTGTTATTGGTCAATTGCTTCATAATCTGGCAATATACCTCGTCGCGCATCGCCGCCTCAGACATGGCCCCTTGGAATATCTCATCGGTGTATTCCGTGACGTTCCTTGCTTTTGGTGCGGGTACGTCACCCATGTATTTCAGGATTGCGAAGAATGACGTCACCGCCATCTTGCAGTTGTTTTCGTGGCCCAGTAGTTTTCTCAGCAGCGGCTTACGTATGGGCTCACGCGTATGACTCCATAAATCGCCGAGAACAGACTTCTTAGCGGACGTCAGGGTAGAGTGTCTCGATACTGTTGCATTGATATCGTAATTCTCTCTGAAATGCTCCTTTGCGTACTTCTCAAGTGTGTACATTCGTTTCCTTTGAATGGTGTTGTACTTTGACTTCAATTTTTTATCGTTGCTGAGGGCGTGTCCCTTTTTGAACACTTCTAGGACGGTTCCTGAAGGCATTGTTAGCGTTGGCAAGGTGTACACTTGTTCTGTAGGGAAGAGACCTTCTTGGCCGTTGCATAAGCCGTGACCCCACGTCGCTGTCATCAGAGTCTCACCAGTGCAGTCGTGAAGCAGTGTTATTAAATCACCTTTCTTGTACTTCAGGAAGGACGAGGCATCACTGTAACCCTGAGAATCACTTTGAGCGATGACGTAAACGGACCTTCGCTTCAATCCATCGATCAAGTATATGACGAGCGAGCTGAGTTCGCTGGCGTCAACGCTTTGGAAAACGAATTCTTCTTGTTGGACAGTTCTAATAGTTATAGTACCGATATTGTCGAAGCTCTCGTCAGCCGTGTACGCGACATAAGTTACCTCTGCGAAAGTAATTTCCAGCAAAATAACTTCAGTTTGATCCACCAAGTAAATACCGGTCCAATTAACCGCGACTATAACAACGTCCTTATTTATTGTATCGCCCTTAATTTTCATCGCTTCGAAGAATCTAGAGAACATCATCGGCCATTTCAGTTTAGCGAAAATTACTATATCTTCTTTGCATCTCAAAGGATCAACTTTAGTTTTGATAGTGGTGGAATGTTCAAATGCTTTTGTTACGAAATGTTCCCACTTCGTCAGAGCCGCGTCGTTGGATTGGATGAACTGGTTCGGTATGTAGTTAGCTATCACTTTCCTTAGCACGTTGGAGTCTAGAATTGGTCCGTATTCTATGTAATGCTGCTGGGCCGCGATCATCGCTAGGTCTTTTTCTAAGTCACATCTGTATTCTCCAAATTTCACACCCTTGACAACCTGGTGGTAGATGAGGTTTGTTGCTACAGCATCTTCAGCTGGGTTGTGCCACGGTGTGAACACTTCCTTTCTGAAGAACAGGCGCCAAGGTGCATTCTTTTCCGGCGTGCCTTGTTCTTTGGCGAACTGTTCACATTGCGATATGGCATCCATAATATGCTCCCCTTCACTGCCTAATGATAGAACCTTGTCAAACAGTGTGATGTACAGAGAGAACCCGAATAAGTCAGTTAAGCCAATGCTATCAGCAATTTGTTGGCAGACTTCCTCGGACGTGGTGGCTGAATCTGACTGTACGGTCTTTGTAGTTTCGTCCATGAGCGTTACAGTGACTAGTATGGGTTTCTTCGTCTTGGTAGCTTGTAGTTCGAGCCAGCTAGGCGGTTGCATTCGCGTGCCGTTCTTGAAGGTCCTGACCAATCTTCCTTCGCAGTAAGGTGCGTAGCCTGGAGGGCCATGTCGTATGAACGAGCGAAGGTATTTGACAAATCTTTCTGATGGCGGGAAGCAACCTACGCAAAGTGATAGAAGAATCCAGCCGCGAGCGTGAGATGCTTTCGATGGATTGCTCGTTAACTGCTTACATATCTGGCAGAAGATTTCATCTCTGGAACAAAATTACATAGAACGTTAAAGATCGATACGGTTTGTTAGTAATGTTAAAATTACGTGAAATCGGAAAGCTGTGGGTCAGTGCAACTGCTAATGAA
This sequence comes from Conopomorpha cramerella, assembly GCA_012932125.1. Taxonomy (NCBI): domain Eukaryota; kingdom Metazoa; phylum Arthropoda; class Insecta; order Lepidoptera; family Gracillariidae; genus Conopomorpha; species Conopomorpha cramerella. The sequence continues at coordinate 19,707 of SJJU01002199.1, read as the reverse complement.
AAAATCCTAGCTTTTTTGCTAATTTGGCTGCAAACGACCAAGACTTCATAAACTTTTCATTTTTTTTACTGGAATTCTGAATTTAAAACATGAACGCAGTATATAGCCGAACTTGAACTCACAACTTTCGATTGCAAGTCGAGGCGCCGGACAACTAGACTGCAGACGCTATAAAAGCTCACCTGAGTTCCTTCCTTATGATTCCATGCCCAATGATAAAGTGTAGCTTCTCCAAGTTGGTGCTCCTCTTGGAGTTGAGCCAGTCGCTGTACAGTTCCTTAGACATTTCATCGTTCATGAGACTCTTCATAAACTCCTCGTTCAGTTTGGTCTTACGTCTTAGTGTTTTTTGTATCAACTTTGAGTTGTCGCCGAGGCTGGGTCTATCTTTCTCGAGGAGTTCCTGTAAATAGCAATAACTTATTTACTTACTTCTAATAAACAACATAGGTACAATACAACAGTTTCAAAACACCGTTCTTGTATATAGTGTGGCTTTTCAGCATGCGAATGAACGTGATTATATGACTCAAGTCTTCGTTCATTTAAAAAATTGGCCTTCTATGTTACGGCTGTTGAAATATGTAGACAATATGATAAGATGTAGATAATAAGTACTGTGGGATTGGTGGAGAAAGGAGTGTAATGAGGTAGCGTGTAATAGATCGTATGGTATAACAGAACGATTGAATGTTTGAACTAACTATACAGGTTTGTGCCTAATTAACGATCAACTGATAGTTTACATATGAAATATGAAATCCATCTCACCTCAAATTCTTTACTCTTAGCGAATGCACGACCAATAGTATCCGACAACTTTGTCATTACAGGTATATTATCAATCTTATCATCAACATATTTAGGCTCGGGCAGGTCACCCATAAACCTCAGTATGGTTATCCATAGAGCCTGAGCTGCCACCTGGTCCATTGGCGAGGGCAGATCCAGTAGACAATGTTTTAATGGTTTCCTAGAGTACTGGTGACTCATGTTTCCTAAGAAATAAGTTGCGGCGAACTTTCTGAAATTGAATTCATCGAATTCCTCTTCTTCCTCCGCGGCCTTGGGGAGTGGAATGACGCTCGCCAACGGCGGCTTGGCTGCGGCTGTTGCGGCCTGGGTGATACAAGAATATGTAAGTATAGTGCATAAGATAAAGGCTCTAAAACTCAGTTCCTTTTATATCTATATATGGTTGGTTGTTATTTTGTAGTTCTGTACTGTTCTGTAACTTAACAAGTGAATGAGGTAGAACTACAAAATTACAGTATCAAATATTAAGTGAATGAATGAGAGATTAATGTTTTGATTGGTTGAGACGGAATTTGTATTTTCAATATGCATTAAAAATAATCATTCCGATACTAGTAAATTGTGTAGTAGATAGAGATAAGAAGGTAATTTCTCTTAGGAGATACCTACCCATATGAGTAGATACCTAACTACGCTATTTTTAGGCATTTTGCCACGGTAAGCAGAGCTTATTAGCTTCTATGGACGGCCCGTCACTGCTAATGAAGTGTACATATTTGTCGTTACGGTTACAATCAAACAGAAACATGAAAAAAGAGTATTAAAAAACTACGAACAATAGTGACATCAACACCATTTAACTTTCGAGTCATGGAGCAAAACCCATTTACAAAATACCTATTAGATATAAAAATTGATACTTACGACGCCAAATCCTGCCCCTCTAACAGTGCCCGCCGGCGTCGCAGAGTCCTTCAAAAAACCGAACACATCATCAACGTATCTGTCATCTATTGCGGTTGTATTCTGATCACTCTCAACCACAGGCTCCTTCACAATCCAGATGCTCTTCATCAGTTCATTGTATTTCTTTTCGTAGTCATCCTCCGCATCTTTCACCGGATCCTTGCTACCGGCCTTGCGTTGGGACTCCACGAACTCTGCCTTCTTCTTTTTCATTATCGCCAAGTGCTCTCTAAGAGCCTTACCCTTTTCTCTCAACAACTTCTGCATGAGGTAGAGCCTACACTGCGCTTGGAATTTCATGAAGAACCGTCGAAGATTCACGAACGTTTTTCTCAGTTCTCTGGACTTGATAGCGGCCTGTATGCGCAAGTAGCCACGCCTCATAACGAGGTAGCGGTTTCTGTAACCACGTGCACGGAAATGTTTCTGGACCGTTAATGCGGCTTCACGCAGTTTCAAGTAATGTTTTCTAGCGATATATCTTCTGAAGTTAGCCTGCGCGCGGATGACTGAGCGAATGACGACGTTGTAACGCAGATCTTCGAGGATTGCTGCGTGAGGATCTTTTAGGAACACTTTCGTGTGACCCAACCGGAACTCGCCGTCCGTTAGAACTTCTGTGCATATTTTCTGCGAGGCGGCTTTGCAATCCACTTTGTCCGCCGGCGGGATGTCGGCAACAATCAACCGGTATCGGTTCACGAATTCCACATACGAGTATCGTATAGGATAACCAGCTTGGCGGATTTTCGCTGTTTCCATCAAACCGGCATATCTCAGCTGACGAACGCATAGAGCTCTGTCTATCACCTGAGGAATAATTAACCTTCCGGTAACATTTTTATTACTATAGTCTTTCGAACTAAGAAGATGTCTTTAGTGATGAACATTATTTCCAAGGCTTTAAATGTTGAAGACTCAGAAAACCTACACGTGTCAGAAAAGACACGATAAAGCATCATGCGTGCTGTGATTGGTTGCTAAGTCACTATTAGTGTGATCGCGCTTATTTCAACGAATCGCAGTGTCTTATTAAGCATCATCGTGGAGTCTTTTCTAAGGGGCAACATAAAGAAAAGGTTTGATGGAGGTACTAGATGTATGTCACGCACGTTTACCTATCACTAAAACATAATATCATTGATAATATTCTAATGCAAAACAACTTCTTACGCGTGGCATCTTCAACTCATTCGGTTTGATGCACCTCACGAAGAAAGGATGACAAGCGTAGAGTGTCTTCATCAGGGAATCTAGAGATGTCTTGAACTGGTGGCTAAGGGACACCGGCTTCCTTGAGCCAGTCACAGCAGTCGTCGATTCAACGAATAACCTCTTTAGGAATGTGTTGCTTGACGAACTGATAGTCTCCTTTAAGTCCACGGTGAGCAGATCTCTATTTTTATCGAGGAACCCTGCAAATATAAAAGTAAGGGATCATATTTTCTATTCTGCCATTACATATTCCTGAATGCGAATGGGATATAGCGCGATGGACTAGTCACTAGCTTATTACCAAAAGTCTAACATGGGCGTATCTAAGCCCCAAATGACGGAATATATCCCGGAAGATAACTTGTCTCCAAAAGCGATTCCACGTCACTAGGGTTTATAGATAAGGGATCTTGTAAGCATTGTGTGGAGTAGGTACAGTCAATGTCTGGCTGAGCATAACATTCCTGCATTTTTTAAATGCTTCCTTCATTCACAATTATAGGTACATGTTTGACATACTATCCGTTTACACTAGTTATCACGAACATTCATTACCTTTCGCTATATGTTATACCTACAAGAATCAATAAAAACACTTGCCTTTAACTTCATAAAACACGTCTCCAGCAAAATGTTTAACGCCGAACTTCTCGTCCCGACTGGACTTGGGGGAAATGTAGCACGACTTGGTGCTGTGGTTGCTACTCAATTTAGATAACAAAGTAATGTCCGTTCCCCTAGGAAAGCGGGACTCTTCGTCTATCAGCGACAACAGATTCATAGGCTTCATGCCGATCATGTCCAAGTTCTCCTGATTGTCTTTATAGTTAATGTTGGACCACGTGATACCTTCCTTCTCGTACTGCTCCTGCTCCAATTTGAAAATATGCTTCACAAAGAACTGCTGCAAATTCTCGTTTGCGTAGTTGATGCACAGTTGCTCGAAACTGTTGGAGTCGAAATTCTCGAAACCGAAAATATCCAATATACCTATCGATCCGCTGGACAGGTTTTCGTCCTTGTGCAATGTTTTGTTGATCATCTCGACTATGTATTCGAAAATGTGACCGTATATTGCTTTGACGAGCGCGTCTCGCCCATCCTGCGCCGCCGAAGCTGTCAGTGTAGAAACGATCTTCTCACCGTGCGCTACCAAAGTCTTTCTTGTGAGTGCATCAGTCAATGTGGCCTTATTGACACCGAGTAGAGTTGCTATTCGATTGGCATTGATAGCATCAGACACCTCGGAAGATTCTATGTTGTTGAAGTTAAACGCTTTGAACTGCAAATTGCCTAAATGCAGAATCGCCGCTAGTAGGCTGAAGATGCTCCATGTTTCGTCGTCGGGGAAGTTGAGGACTTTAAACGCCGAACGGATGTCAGCAAACTCGTGGGCATCGTCGCGGCCCTCGCACATTATCATTTTACCGGAGTTCAAGTAATAGTAGTCTGACGGTTTTCCCAGCTCGAGCTTTCTCTTCTCGTCCGGTGCCAAGCCGCATACGAGAGAGTAGAAAATGTGATAGTTCCGTTCCCCATTGTTCTGGAAGACTATACGAGTTTTCTCGAGTAAATACTGTTCTATATTAGCGCCCTCTATGGCACCTTTCCTGTTGAAGTAAATGCTGATGTATTTGCCGAAACGGGAGGAGTTGTCGTTGCGTACGGTTTTGGCATTACCGAAAGCCTCGAGGATGGGGTTGGTCTCCTGGATCTGTTGTTCTATCCACGAGTGCTTGCCACTGGCTGCAGCCAAGTACTGAAGTAGAAGCTTAGTACTCTCCGTCTTTCCAGCTCCACTCTCGCCACTGCAAGTTTATATGATAGAATCAAAGAACCTTTACAATATGATCTGACTATTAGATTTATTGTTATTACGATAATATAAATAGGCCTAAATTATGTATGTAGACACTTATCATCATATTATCTATTACAACTAATTGGTAACTAACATTGATAATCCCAGATTACTGACCTGAAATATCTTGATTGATATAAATATTCTAGTTAGAAGTTAATTAGGTGTAATAAATTATAGTAAGACAAAGTTAAGTTGGACTTAATTTAATGACGAAAAATATAAAATATTGTTTAATTTATTATATTTGTATATCATACCTAGATGACAGTAGGAAGTGCAGGTAATTAAGTATAATTACCTAATATACTTATTACCTACACCGCAACTTATGTAGGTGTCTATATCTCTACACCATCATCCCAAATGTTCAGGGAGCTTCTTATAAAAAGTAGACTATCTTAAGACTGTAGGTAGGTAGGTACCTATAGGCTTACCTGATAACAATGCATTGATTGGTCCAAGTGTCCATGAGTTCCGAATATGAGTTGTCTCCAATAGCGAATATGTGTGGCGGTATATCACCCAGTTTTTTCTGCTGATAAATATGGATCTGGTCCATGGTGTAAATCGGCAGGATTTCATATGGATTTATAGCGATCAACATTGAACCGGTATATGTCTAAAAAAAAGGTTAAAATACATTTCTTTCGATAGGTATTCTTGATGGACAAACTCAAGTCATATCATATGAGTCACGGTTGTTATCCTATATTGGGTTAGTAAAACCCGCATCGCACGATGAAGGCCGTACGTTACAACAAGATGGTGAGCTCAATGCCTTTGCAAGTTTTTTAGTAAAGTTAATGAACGTTTATCCAGAGTCTAATCTACGAATTAGGGAAGCCAACATGACGGTATATGTATGAACATTTTAAATTCACGAAATATGTATGAACACGCACGAATTTCCATGTCGGACCCGAGACACCCACCACGCACTGGTGTCAAAAGTATCTTTCAATCACCACGACACTAGCGGTGGTACCATCGGTATTCTTTTTTCATCATGACACCACCAAGTGATAAAATAGAGAGGGGAAAAACGAACTGCAAGTGAATAGGTATAATATTTATTGAAATAAAAGTAGGCAGAGTCAAACTGATATTTTTACATTTGTTACAGGTCATGTTGCCAAAGATAAACTTATGTAAGTACAAATAAGCGAATGCACATGCAATGCAAGCGAATCACACAAGGGATTCTATCACTTGGTGGTGTCATGATATGCATTGAAAAAGACCCTTGACACCACCGGTGGTGCCATTGGGTGGTGTCTCGCACCGGTCCGATACGAACAACATGTAACATTCAATGTAAAATAGGTACCTAGGTGGTGGATACCTACCTACCTAACTTTTTGCTGAATAGGGAAATTCTCGTGGATACTAACTAAATCCACTCGATGATCCTTAACTGTCGCTAATGCTAGGAGGTTCCTGGGCGCAAGGGATATTCAGACCTACATATTCTATCTACCTGTGTCTGTTAAAGGATACTAAGTGTTAAAATGTCTAACTAGAAAATCGCGTCTTACCGGATCTGAGGAATATTAGAGTAGGTAATAGGTATATTTGTGACCGTTATAGGAGCACCACATTTTCCTTAAGGTAGGTACTGTATCTGCTGTGCCAAGGAATAGGTAATCTAAAGTCTGAAATTAGGTGCGTGATGATAGGTCCGTACTTAATTACTTACTTAATAGGTACTTAACTGTTTATTTTGAAATCTGAATGTGATAGCTACTTAGGGTTCTACCTGTATTATCGTAATGGGCAAAGCCAGATAGGTGAAGACAGAGCATTCACTGATCAAATTAAACCTCACACCGAGTTGGGTACAGTGAAAAGATTTATGAATAAGATTCGTGTTGGAGATCGACAGTAGGTATGCTAAACACGCAAGAATTGGGTAGTCTCTATATAATCTATGTATCTCTCATCAGCTCATCACATTTCTTATCATAAAAAATAATAAGTAACTTACATAAATCAATTGTTGGTTGTATCGTATGTGCAGGTTTCTCAATATTGTGTACTCTTGCAGTTCTGTTAGAGTGATCATGTCCTCAACTCCAGTGGATGAGGTGGAGTGGAACGGCTTCAACACCTGACTCATGGTGGTTGAGTATATCGTGCCATTGTCATCCTGCACTTGTATTTTGTCACCGGAGGTGTTCAAGATCTTTGCTGCGATGGGAATGTCAAATTCTGACTTCCCCTCTGGCTTTAACCAGACCAGGTCCTAAAAATTGCATATTAAAACAATGAGAACATCATTAACTATATTGTTATCAAGGTTGAAGTATGTAAAACTATTGTAATAAGACAAACTCACCGAAGCCTGGATCCTTTCGGCCATTTTGAATGAGATTCACCACTGATTTATTTATAATACATTTTATTGGTTTAATGAAACAGCAATAACACAGTGTAACATAATTGAGTACTGTTGAATGTGTATCAATAGCTGATAAATGTTTGTCTTATCAGACAGACTATCTGATAGCGAGTTTGATTATCTAAATACTTTTAACAAATGATAAAGAGAAACTATTTCAAAGCGCAAGTGTCACTTAAGCTAGTGTAAAAATAAATAAACAATGTAGTAAGTTTAGTAAATACAGTTTATTTAGAATTATTGAGTTTTAAAACAAACTTAATCTAATGACGTCCTAAGTTACTTTTTTTTCTCATCTTTTTCTTTTTTATCTCCTTTTGCTTTATCATCTGACTTCTTCTCTTCCTTGTCCTTCTCCTTATCTTTCTTATCCTTGGCTTCATCCTTCTTGCCATCCTCAGCATCTCTGTTTGTGATCTTATTGTTGATGAGGTTGTGTAACGCAATGATAGACCGTACTAACGCTGCCAAGTACACAACAAGAGATTGATCATTTGTCTTCACATATAAGTTATCAATAAATTCTTCATTAGTGATGTCAGGTAATAGGTTAAATATATCCTGCAGTTGGTAAATGATTTGATGGTTCATGGGTAGGGACCCTTGACCAACTTGAATGAGATAGTCTCTGATTTCTGTCAGTTGTGATACAAGGCCCTTCAGACCTAGTAATTGGTTTGTAATTCTTTGGGAGAGACTTCCCACAGTTGTATCCTTGATGTCCCTAAGTAGATGCTCCACACCAACTTCTTCAGCTTCTTCTGCACCAATTTCACTAGGCACATGTTCAAAGGTTCTTGATGTAGGAGTACCATCATCGTGAACTTCTTCAACTGCTTGGTAAGCTTCAGTTGGTAGACCTAGGTCCTTTGGCTTAGCATCAATAATGACAAGGACAGAGTTAGGGCAATAGCGCCTAATCAGCTCATTTATGGCAACATCATTCTGATGAAGCTTTGGCCCAGTGTGGTACCAGCCCACAACTTTTTCACGGGCATTGACTTTTTTGAACATACCATACATGTTTTCAAGATAGTCATGATCTAAGAACCAAACGGATTTGTCTTTGTCATCCTCATCAAAAGGAACTGAAACAAATAAACACAAGAATTATTTATAGGTATGCAAGAAACAAGTTCACAGTATCGCTAGTGCTTGTTTTCTAAAAGTTGAAGATAACAGTGGAAAGCCTATTTGGAAAAAGATGCATATCACTATGAAATGAAATCATAAAATTTATTTGAAGGAGACGGACTAGCAGATAGGACAGACATACCTGCGAAACTGTTGGATACATCTAACACTCCTTTAGCTCGCCAACATCCTAAAAGAACACCAACAACGCGCTTTTGGTTTCCAATCTTGCCCATTCGATTGAAATGGTCAACAACACTGAGTAGTACCAGAGGATGTACGATGACTTTCTTTGTAGCAAGTTCTTGGTTCGGCATGGTTATTTCGTTTTTTACTATGTACTTTCTCAAATTCAGAAATTTGTACTACTATTCTGCAGCTTTCTTGCAAAGTATCTCTATTTTTGGTGCGACAAATAGCCGCACACACAACTAAAATTTGACAGTCATGAAACAGAACAGATCAACTGGCTAAACAAATTTCGAGTCATCATGGATGTCACAGATCAGCTCATAATTACCTAGGCGGACTTGGCGTTTACTAGGCGCTGATAGGCAGTATTTTTTTTCAATTGGCTAGAAATTTGGCTGCATATTTAGCATTGCTTTAACCCGTTTTTTACCTGCATAAATAAAAAAATAAAAACTAAACACAACATAGCCTCAAAATTTGAAATTTACAAAACAGCGCAATTTGAGTACAAAATGAGTTCCAGAACTGTAACGTTTGTAACTGGTAATGCAAAAAAATTAGAAGAATTAAAAGCTATCCTTGGCGCTACATTTCCACTTCCCCTCAATAATCATAAACTGGATCTGCCTGAGCTTCAAGGGGAAATTGAAGATATCTCCATCAAAAAGTGCCAGGAAGCTGCTCGACAGTTAAAAAGACCGGTTATTATTGAAGATACTTGTTTGTGTTTCAATGCACTGAAAGGACTGCCAGGTCCGTACATTAAGTGGTTCCTAGAGAAATTAGAACCTGAAGGTTTAGTGAAATTATTGGCTGGTTATGAAGATAAGTCGGCAAAAGCCGTTTGCACGTTCGCCTACTGCACAGGAGATTGTGACGATGTCGTCCTATTTCAAGGAATAACTAATGGCACAATAGTAGAACCCAGAGGTTCAAGAGACTTTGGTTGGGATCCAATTTTCCAGCCTGAAGGATACGACAAAACTTACGCTGAACTACCAAAGGAAGAAAAGAACAAAATATCCCACAGATTTAAAGCAGTAGACAAATTGAGGAATTACTTCATTGAGAAATACCCGGTACAGTCATAATAAGGTATTTCATGTACATAGTACAATTTGTAGCTAATCTATGTCCGTTAGTTATAGTTTTACCTAAATTGTACTATACCATGATATTAATCAAAATGTGGCTGTGTTGGCCTACATAGAATGGCTTTACTTTAGTTTATTGTATGTATGTTACTTAAATGAATAAATTTTTACCTAAACATACCCTTAATAATTCTATTTATTGAACTACCATTATAATAGGATACCAAATGAAGAATGTATAGGTTTTCAAAAAACATATTTATTTCCTTAGTGTAAAGTTACTTTCCTACATTTAACAACAGATAGCAACAAAACAAATATTTTAATTTACTTACATATTTAGTGCACTAACTTACATTTCTGATAGTTAAAAATAGAAAATACAATTAATATAAGGAGAAGATTAACATTTACAGAAATTATAATACTGTTAGATGATTGCGCCACTGCAGGTGCAATGTATGTATCAATGTTTGTTTTGTTATAATTTTGGTAATACCATTCTTTTCCTTCTGCAAAATTTTTCGTTCTCGAATTGCTATCACTGTTTTCATTGGGGAACCTTGTTTTACCTTCTCTGTTTATCACTGGGGAATACATATCTTGAAGATCATACTTCTCTAATTGCGGCGCAACAACTTTAGTTATTGTGGCAGGTCTAGCACTATGATTTCTCTTTGGTATGACATCTTCACTGTTTGGTATCAATATTGCTGACAATGCTGTTGGTTTGTTTTCATCAATGTGCTTCTTAATTAGTGGCTTTGATGTAACAGGTGATGTCAAGGAATATGGAGCAGAACTAGTCTCTAACCAACCTTGCAGTGACATATCATTTGTAGTGTCTGTGGTTATCAGTAGACCTTCCTTTTCTGTTACTTGTGTTATAGTCACATTGGACTCCATCATATTGTACTTGCTTAATTTTTTTTGATCAGCATTTTCTTCTTCAACATTCTTTGTTCTATTGTAAGCAACATGAGTACTGTTATCATTGTCTAGGAATGCCTCTAGCTCGTGAATTTCTGTTTTAGTTTTCTTGTGTGTTGAATTTGAGTGAACATTTCTTGTAGGTTGCGTAGTCGTTACGATATTTGCACCAAACAGATCAGTGTTTTGGGAAGAACCTTTTGCAAATATTTTATCTGTAGTGTGGTGGGTATTCACTGGTGGTTTTGTCATGGGAACAAATCCGCCTGCAGTTGTAGGAAGAACAGGAGAAAATCCTCCAGTTTCAAACTTTGGAATGTCTTGCTGTACGTAATTATTCGTGTTTTTACCATCAGTAGAATCAATTTTTCTACCAGTGTTCCATATTTTACCGACGTCTATCGGGGGTATAGGCATACCAAAAAAGGTGAATCCAGAATTTGGTGCACTTGATGCAGCTATTACTTTACTAGAATTTTTCACTTCAGTATTAATTATCATAGAACCGTGTTGTGTTATCATAGGCGCGCCAGCGTTTTGAATTGGCATATTGGAATTCATGTTGTCAGGTAAAGTGTCGTTATATGGGTAATCGACATATTCATCATAAAAATATTCAGATTCTTCAGGAGAAGGCCTGTGGCTAATCTTATTTAAATTATTAACGTGGTAGTTGTTCTTAATTTGTGCCGCAAAGTCTTTTATTTTGTCAAGGGACGAGAACACTTGCGATGTCGCTAGCCCAGGAAGTAATACTTCGCTTTCGTGCGTCCCACATGTTTTGGCATCATCGTCAAACACCTGAACATTCTGGCAATCGGCGTTGGAGAATGCCATTCTCTTTACATAGGTCCCGTCTGCACATTTTGGTCCGATAGATGTCGCCTCAGATAGCCAAGATTTCAACCAGAGTATTTGGCAGTTGCAAACGAGGGGATTTCCTGTAATTTAAAGAGAAAGTTTAAGTATTATTGTATTGCGACTTACATACTTTTATGCTTATAACGGTTTCGCATGTTAGCACTTACCATCGATGTCTAATATAGCGATATTATTTCGTAATTTAGAAAAGGAAGCTTCGGATACTGAAGTTAAGCGGTTGTTCCTTAGAGAGAGTACTTTCAGTCTTGGCATGTCATCAAACGGCTGGCCCCCGACGTGGCAAAGCTTATTGTGATCTAGATTCAGCTCCACAAGCCATTCCATGTTTTGGAAGGAAGTTTTTGATATTTTGGTCAGTCTGTTATAACTTAGATCCAACACTTCCAATGACGGTAGTTGCCTCAGACCTGAGCTGTCTAAATTAGCCAATTGGTTGCTACTCAAATTTAAATACTGGACTAAGGGAACATTCTCAAACGCTCTTAGGGAAATGAATTGTAAACGATTTCCTTGCAATTCTATAATTCTTAATTTTGGTAAATTAGAGAAAACTCTGTCTGGTATGTCGATTATGTGATTTCTTGCCAAATAAATGGAAACTAAATTTGGTAGATTCGATATGGCTTTTGTGTGCAATATTTCAATCTGGTTACTGTCCAAATTAATCGTCGTTAAATCTCGCAATTCTTCGAAACTACCACTTCGTAGTTCTATAATTTTATTATTTGGCATTTTTACTTCAGTCAACGTATGTACGTTATTTATACAATTTCCATCAAACTGCCGAATGTTGTTAAAACTTGCGTCCAAAATTTTTAACTTTGGTAACATATTTAATGAGGCTGGTAACTCATGAAGGTGGTTTGAAGAAACATTCAATATTTCGACGTCGACAGCTTTCTTCACTAGGTTTGGGTTAATACTTCTCAAATTGTTTTTACTGAAATCTATTGTCGACAAAGCAGCGTTTTCTTGGATTGCTGCGAAATCAAAGTTCTCTATAGTATTTCCGTGCAAGTTCACTTTTTTCAATTTCGTAAGATTTGCAAAACATTTTGGATGTACAGACATGATTTGATTATCCCCTAAGTCCAGTTGTTCTAAATTGCGTAGATCGCTAAATGTGGATGCCTCAATTTGTCGAAGTCCATTTCTTTTCATCAAAAGCTTCTTGAGATTATGTAGAGATTTCAATGATCCTTGCGGTATTTTTTGTATACCATTGTTAGAAATATCTAAACTCCTCAGTGAGGGTAGGTCCATATCTGGCGATGGTGGACTTGGCAAGCCATTTATTTGATTTCTTTGTAAGCATAGATGCTCTAAACCTCTGGGAAGACCGGGAACAAACTCTACCAATCGATTATTACTTGCATCTATTTCATAAAGTTTAGGTAAGTTTCGAAATGTGGCGGGATGTATTGAAACCAAAGCATTCCCAGAAATGTTTACGTATTCCAGAAGTGGTGATTCCATAAATGTTATTGGATCTATGATGTTAAGTTGATTATGACTCAAATTTATTCGCCTCAACGCAGGTAAATTATATAACAATTTTGGTTGAAGACGTTTGAAATAGTTGTGTGATAGATCCAGACCCTTAAGAGCTGGCAAATTCCAAAATGGTCCCTCTATAAAGTCGGTTAGAGAATTGTTGCACAAATGTAGTTCCCTTAAAGCTGGCATAGCAATGAAAGCCTCTGCTTGGATAAATTTAATACTGTTCTTATTTAAATGCAACCTCTCTAAGCTAGGATGCCCTCTAAGGGCTCCTCTTGGTATTTCTTGAAGTAGATTTTCACTCATATCTATAAATTTCAGTCTTGGCAAAGCATCAAGTAGAGCCCGAAATTCTGATATGTGTGTTATATGATTTCCTATCAGTGTTAATTCTTCGACGCCGCTGCCGGATGGTTGTAAGAACGACTCTGGATGTATGCGATTTATATTATTGTAGTTTAATTCTACTACTCGTAATTTAGGCACTCTGTGGAAAGCTCCATGATGGATAACGTTAATTTTGTTGTTCGATAAAAATATCTTTTCCAACATTGGTTGATCAACGAACGCACCTTCGCTAAGTTTGTCTATGTCGTTGTAACTCAAGTTTAATACTGTTAACATTGGAAGGTCTCTTGTAGCACGTCCAACCATTGATGCATCGAAAAATCTATTCTTTGCAAAGGATAACTCTTTAAGATTGGGTAATAGCGAAAGGGCTCTTAAATGCAAATGGTGAACTCCACACGCGGTCACTTCCAGTACTCTTAACTTTGGAAGATTGTAGAATGCATTTTCTTTTATAGTCTGTAAATTTGAGCTACCTTGGATGTATAATCTGTCGAGGTTCGGTAAGCTATCAAACGTATGCTCATTAATAGTATTCAAACTTCCCGCTTGAATGCTAATATATTTTAATTTTGGTAGTTTTATAAATGTAGGGATCCTTTTCAGATTTCGTGATTGTATTGTAATAGCTTGGAGGTTCTGTAGTTTCATGAAACTCTCGGCTGGAAGACTAGTCAAATCGTGTTCTACAAGAAATATTTCGACAAGATTCATCTCTTGTGTTTCTAGCCAAGTCACCGACAATCTTTCTAGTCCATTATGCCGAAGCATTAATCTAAGTATCTTCACATTTTGGAATATTTTGCCGGGTAGGGAAGGTAGGTAGTTATTTTCTATTATGAGTTCATCGATCGACGTTCTCACATGATCACCAATCTTTTGTATTCCTTTGGTTACTTGCTCCAAGTCGCTGTGGGTACACCTGTAACGAAATAGGACTTTTATTGATGGAAGAGACTAATAAGGGTCGATATGGCTTGTTTTCCCAATATGCATTAAATAGGAGACCTATGGAGGGGTAGGACCTATTTTATGAGTATAAAAGTTAATAACTGGCGTTCGAATCGTCGCTTCATGAGTTAGAATTGTTTAAGTTTATAAAAAGTAATGAACGCGAAAATGCAAAGTCTGAAACAATTCCGGTTTGAACTTTGAATTTCTATTCATTTCTCAACAAATGCGCTTACGGGTAGACTAGGTACTTAGGTAGGTCAGTCACTGCTTGCGTATATGATACTCACCATATTTGGACGTCGTCACTACGGTTCGTACAAATACAAGGTAATATTACCTCTGGACGAGGACATAACGATTTGTTATCTCCCGTAACCAATATGACAGTCTCCAAAATCAGCCACAAAATAAAACTTCCTGCTTTTGTGTCCATCCCTCTGAACTATTGACAGTCATTGTAGCATAATTTGTTAGTGTTTTCTTATCTCCGCCCAACGCACCTGGAATACAATTTAGCAAAATGTAATTTTCCTATTTTCATTGCCAAGAAATAACAGCAGATGTTGTTTTAACACAAATGTTGCAAATTCGACATAATAGTTTACGCCAAGGCCTAGTGTATATCGAAAACAATGAAAAATGGGGGAACAATACCCTGGTTCTGTCCGGTAGTTAGTTAAGTTACACTTTCACTCCTTCGCCATTGTTTTGTATTGGCGTTAATCTATGCCTGTGTGCAATACTGTTTATATTGTTTCGCGTTGTGTAATTTGGTCAATTTATTTGGCGGTTCTGTTTGATGCAGGTCAACATTTCGTACAACTTTACCTAACTACGACGTACTATAATTCCATCTGTTACGCCGGACTGGGTACGGTGAGATATGCACGCAAGCGTAATATGTGGGATAACGGGGTCGTTGTAATGCAATGTGACGAGAGAACTATATTATAATTGTTTATTTTATGTAGGTCGCCTTAGAATGAGAATAGATATTATTTAAGTAATTAGTTATTCCCGTTTGTAGAACGTAAACTAACTACAAGATACACCTATATATCTCTTTCGCTACGCAACGTAGGTAACATAGGCAACCTAAGGGATTATTGGGCGGTGGTCTGGCCAGGCAATCTATCACCAATAATTTCATTGGTTGTCCATTTAAATCACAACAGTTGGTGCTAAAGAGATCTAATAGACAAGTCTCCATATTTTCTGGACACTCTATGTATTTAGCTGGGCAGTATTTAACATTTACTACCTACTGGTACCTACCTACCTACATAACATTCTACTATAATGTTTATGTCGTATCTCTGTTCTACTTATGCAAATAATCCATTAGGTACGTATCTCTTACGTTTGCACCAACGAAACATGACACATAAAATTGCAAATTTAAAAAATACCCGATTTTAAATGTTCGTTTGATACCCCACTTGAACATATTTGTATAGAATCGAATTTTTTTCCCCACTTTCAACCCTCATAACTTTTGAACAAATTATCCAATTTTCATGTAATAAACAGATTCTAAATATAAGTACGTGTCGTGTTCTTTCATTTGATACCCAACTTGGACATACTATTTCAAGTTAAATTTTTCAACCCCCATAACTTTTCAGTGGGTGAACAGATATCGATCAAACATAGATAAGAACACGCTCGATCAAATCAGCTTTCAAACAAAGAAAACCGCATTAAAATCGGTTCATTCATTTAAGAGCTACAATACAATGCCACAGACATATCTACACACAGATAAACACGTCAATCTTATAACACCCCGTCTTTTTGCGTCGGGGGTTAAAAATAGTGTTTTCATGTCGTGCTTCGAGGAGCATTCGTAATGCTTCACGACAAGTTGGTGGTGTCAATATCTCAACAATTCCATAACTATCAAGTTTGGAGATTAATCTGCCAACATGAACTGTGTTTTACTTGCGTTTGCACCGTAATGAGTTGCTGAGCACGTTTTTACACAATGTCATCTAAGTAACATTTGGCCTGACAATTAGCAAGAACTAGCCAATCCTACAATGACTCCGAAACTCTTATGCTAGGTGTAGGTATATTTTAACACACACATCACTAACTACTTTACCTCTTGTGAAGAACCTGAATGTGATCGTCTTTCCAAGTTTTAAGAAGTGCGTCACTTACACGTAGTTAGCTAACTCAGACCAAACACTTGTAAGTCGCGCCTTCAAGAACCTTCAATCTGTCTCTTTTCAAACAAAATGTATGAAAAATAAGGAGAATCCAAACTGTCACTTTTACTACGAAAATTACAGTTTGGATCCAAATATATAGAGACAGAAAATATTTTCTCTGTCTCTTTCACTCCTGCATGTTTTTCATGCTCTTGTCTCGTATTATTCTAGATGTCAGTTTTGGCTTGCAAGTCTAAGTTGTTTTTGGTCTGTGCATCTGAGCAAGCAGATTTGACACCGTCTTGAAGCACTTGGGTAGGTACAATAAAGTCATCCACCAACATACAGTTCTGACTGAGTACCAACACTCATCATGTGAGACAACGAAGGATGACAACATGAGGGCAATCTTATAAACAGTTAACCGCTTATCTCTAACTGTGTCGCGAATCGCGATATCAGGCAACATTTTGTACGCTCCCGAAGTCACCGCTCGGATCGCAGCTGACGGAAAAAATTGCGTCTTGCATGTGTGTTCTGTTGGCAAGTTTTACCGAGTAATATTATTTGCAACGTTAGTTTGAGTTTTCACATTTCCCGTTTCTCAACTTGTCCCGTGATGATGCTGTATAACAACAGAGTCTTTCAAACGCTTTTTAAAGTTGAGAGAACTGAACTTAGGCAGTATTCATAATTCTTGACAAAGAACAGAAAAAACATGCTCTAGTGCGACTCCGTTATTTACTGCGGCAGTATGATGTAAAAAGAGTGGAGAATTTTCCTGAAGTACCTATTTTTATTACAAATTTTCGTCCTACTTCTGTCATTGTCAATGTCCAAGCAAAGTTGCTGTATCAGTATTAGACTACCTACCTAACCTAATCCTATTAACACGCTAAAGTTTAGATTGATATTTGCTCACACTAACTAACTACTGAGCGAAACTGCGAACTGAAACTTTACAATATCTTGTACACAGGATTTTCCGATTTTTTTCACAGAAACGGGGTATTACCGCCGGTGTATATCTAGCTGACAATAATCATTGTCGCAAATTCCCCATTGTGAAGCTACAAATGACCTAGGAATATTATAATATTGTGGTTCCGTCCTAAACTGTGACACAAAATTTAAATAGAATTTTTCGCTCTGATAATTCTATACTTAAACATACCTACCTACCTCCTTGGCAACATCCGGCGTAAACTTTTACTTTTGGATTAAGAATGTTTGTACCACGCTTTGATAGAACCATAATGTAGATACTTTAGTAATTACTAGCTGACCCAGCAAACGTTGTTTTGCCAGTATACATCGTTAACAGTGTTTCTCTGCTAGTAGGTATGTGCATGTATTATACATATACATATTCCTCAAGATTCGTTCTATTCCGCATCAAAATCCGTTGCGTAGTTTTAATGATCTAAGCATACATTATACATACAGACAGCGCGAGGTGACTTTGTTTTATACTATGTATCGTATTTACTAGTAAAGCTACGAATAAGAATTTATGCATATTATATTACACTCAAGTTTCTTCTGTCTATCAAGATGCGGTTTTTGACAGTTATTGTATAGGACATCGGCCTAAATCAGCATCATGAGCTCGCACGCTATTGAGAGTAATTTATTTTCTCTATGTTACATTCATTATGGTATGTAGCCTAGCCCAAGTGAATTGACCAAGTTACGCAACGCAAAACAATTCTACCGTATTGTACTTACATATGAATAGATTATTAACGCAAAATTTCGAAAGAACAATTATACATTCTTACTAGGCGCATAAAAAAAAAACTTTGTTCCTAGTGCTGCCATTAGCTGTCATATTTAGTAATAGAGTGGCATCGGTAAAATATCAGAAGAGACAAATGATATAATTTAATTTTGTTCACACATGACACTGGCAACAATTATTGGCACAAGCTAATAGATTGCCAATAAAAAAAGAAGTTAAAGACAAATTGTGACAATTTCCCTATTGGTGGTGGGTCCAATTCTCAGTTTACTGACGCACACTTTGGTTTGCTGGCTCTATCACGATGTTTTTTTTTCACTGAAAGAGCATTGTGGGTTTAATTTCAAGATATCTGCCCAGTCTGGTAGTCGGACTCATGATCACTGAGCTAGCTGTATCATTTGATAAATAATACCTTTGAACAAAAAAGTACCGACTTCAACCAGTAAAAAATTGGTTTTGTCATGGATGCCATTGTTAGAACTGAACCAAATTTAAATGGGATCAAACGGGAAGCACCAGCTTTCAAACAAGAAGAAGCATCCAAATTGGATGTCCCAGTCAAAAGTGTTAAAGTAACAAACATGAAAAAATACCGCCTAATTGAGAACTTCCTTTTTGAAGTCAGTTAATAGATAAAACCTTTGCGAAGTCTACTGAGCTTTTTAAACATCTCAAACTCTGTACACACACTCACATCACATAAAGCACTTGGCAGGTTGATACGATGATTGGAATAGGCAGACCATATTTACCGAAGTTATTCAAACACGAAGAAACAAAAATAAACCGTACCACAAGGATCCTATGGAGCGTATCACGCATATCTTAGTATCGTGCAACCAAGGAGAGCTATCTAAGTACAATAAAATGTTTTTGAAAGACGTTAAAACAGCTTTTATGAAAGTAATAAATTAAGTAGGTATTACGTGTTGCCTTGTATAATATTACTTTCAGTGTAATATTTAGTTCAACTTTTACTATACAGGGTGGAAAAAAGTTATGAGCACTGAAGGGGAACTGCTTTAAATCCTTTAGTTAGCTCATTTTACTGAAAGGAAACATTCCTTTATTTTTAAAAAGAAACAAAACTGCATTGAATCATTTTTAAAATTTTGGTAGTATCAACCGGGAATCGAACCGACTAAAAATAAAAAAATTAAAGCTGCGCTTGTTTATTTAACGAACCGGTTAGGATTATTATTTGGGATAACTCTGTCTACTCGAAAAGAATTTCAACGTAGACTAAATTTTGTGTAAGCCGGGAACGAAAAGGGGGTCATTTCAGGAACTTTATCAAGTTAAATTCCGTCTTCGTTAAAAAAATGTTTCATGTTTGTGTTCTTTTTATTGATAATAAAATAAAAACAATTTGTATTTTTCACTTTTTATTTCAATTACCAAATAAACGTTTCTTAGACAAAGTTTATCCCAAACAATAAGCCTACCGATTCGTAGCGAGGGGTTAATTTTTAATTTTTAGTCGGTTCGATTCCCGGTTGATACTAGCAAAATTTTAGAAATGTTTTAATGCAGTTTTGTTTCTTTTTAAAAATAAGGGAATGTTTCCTTTCAGTAAA
>SJJU01002198.1:0-51700 GCA_012932125.1 Conopomorpha cramerella | reverse complement strand
ACACATCAAAAGTGTCTAGGGATCAAGTACATTTTAGAAGATTGCAATCAAGAATATATTTTACAAAAACTGAATTCATTCATAATTTATTCAAAATGTGGTGATAAGTCATTGATACAGGCACGGGGAATTAGATAGGAGACCAATCCAGAAAATTAGATTTGATTTAAAAATTTTTTTTAGAGCTAAAATGTTCTTGATCTCTAGACACTTTTCATGTGTGCATATGCACGTACTATTAATTTTGCTTTTCTGTGTATTTACCGGCATTTTGATATGTAGCTTTTCAATCTATACCACGAAACGATACTAATAACTGTTGTTGTTTTGTTTTCGTACACGACAAAATTTGAATATATTAATAAATAATTAAATGGAAACCTTGTGGTGACGGCGATAGAATACATGTGTGTGTGACGGCTTACGGCCCCCAAAACGGGAGGGGTTGGGGTCGTAAGAGGCAATCGAGGGAACCCTCCAGAGGACGAGCAGCAGCGCTCTCTGTGGGTTAAACCACAACACCACTGCGATCGCCAACCAGCCTGCCAAGTGTGGCATATTGGCATATCCCCCAAATAATCATGGATATCATTGGAGGAGGCATTTTGAGTTGAGGAAGATGTTACCAATGTAAATCTCATTAACCTGCGGTATAATTACTTCTTGTCCTTGAAATGTACTCCAATAAACAAAACTTCTGTATCTTCTGTAACTTATCTATCCACCTAAGTGACCATAAATATTGGCAATTAACAACTACAGCCTATCAAATAACTATAACATAGGTTGAATAAATTATTTTCATAATCATTAGAGTCCAGTTGGTCGACTTGACTTGCAATCGGGAGGTTACGCGCTCGAGGCAAATGAGAGAGTCTTTGTACCTACGCAACGCAACGCTTGTACGGTGAAGGACAGCATCGTGATGAAACCCGCACACCACCCAGTGTGTGAACCCTATGACGGCGATGGGCTCACCACGTTGGGTTAAATACGCTCGTGTAGAATGTTAGGTTGGTACTTGCTTATCAAGTGCCTCTGCCTACACCGCTCTGGTATCAAAAGGCGTGACTTTTATGAACAGGAGTTGGACATATTCGTGTTGATCATTTTTTCTTAAAACAAAAACAACCTCATGAATAAAAAAAAATACTTACCTGTTCCTCTCTGGCTCATTTAAGTACATTTTTTTAAAACTCTTTTTACACACCTTGTATAGTAATAGTAGTCGACTGTGTGTGAAGGTCGATTCTCGAGTCGTTGAATCGGAATAGCCTGTGTGGTATCGATTATCGATATAAGTAAAACGAATCACTAATTCTGTTTGCTTAAGCTTAGAAAAGTATTTAATTAGCAACTTATTTAGAAGGTTCTAGTTAGACCTAAGGGGGAAGTTCAAGATTTCTTTATAAAAACTGGTGTAACCGTCCGATTTCCTGTCTTAATTTTTATTATTAATTTGGATTTTTTTTATGTATTTATTTTTTTGAATAAGTAGTTATAAATTTTCCCTCATAAGATCCTTCTCCTGACATTAAATATGTATTTATTAATAAGTACAACGTGATTAAAATTAAAGAAACTGGACCAGCCATTATTGAGTTTGCGCTTGGTAAGGAGGGGAGGTACCGCTGTCCCAGGCTCGCTTTCGAGTCCGCAGACATGCGGTCAGTTAGCCGCATTGAAGGGCGTGGAGGGAGAGGACAGTCGGTATTCCGACTGCCGCTGTCCCTGTCCTCCGCGCACTTGCAGAGCCTCCACTGCTAGATGGCGGCGTGTAGGGGCCGCAGGGGACGAGTCAGTATTGCGGTGCGTTGGGCTCCCTATCCTCTGCGAAAGGAGCAAGAGGTGAAGATGTCGGACCTCAGGAGATCGGGGGTCCGACGCCGGCGGGGCGGTCGCGTTGTGGCCGTCCCGCCACTAGCCCTGTAGTTCAGAGCGTATAGAAAAGAATAGGACTACGGTATCCCCTGCCTGGCGTATAAGGCGTCCTAAAAGGGGTCCTTGAAGTCATGGGTGTCAGAGTGGGGTTCCCGACACCTGCTTGGACGGCCCCCAGAAGGGCGGTGGTTACCCTATGGCCTGGTAACCGCCGTCGGCGAAGGAGGTTGTTGGGGTAGAGAGTTTAGTCGGTAAGAGTCCGACTCCGAGTCCGTTCGCTGTCTCCATGGCGGCGGGGTGTCCATGAGGATTCCCCCGCATAAAAAAAGGGTTGTCTGAAAACATGTCCAGATATAGGAAGCATAGAACAGTCGCTGCAACTGTTGAAAGGTAGCTGACGCCTGAATGAATGATCATACAATAAAGTAAATAAAAAAAACACACTTCACGCCTTTAAAACCAACCTAAAAAAGTATAATGGTGGTCCAACGGGAATGCCGGGTGCCCTCATTTAGCAGTGGACGTCATGTGGCTGATGATGATGGCATGGTGCAGACGCTGTAGCGATGTAGACTACGAAAGAGCTGGCTTGGTGGCATGTGTCAAGTACACCTACGCCTTGAAGACGCCCAGTCCTAGCACAGCGCTCCAAGAAATAAGTGATTTGTTAAATAATCTGAGTCGCATCAAGCGTGACATAACAGCCAATCAGAGTGCGTATTTGTCCTATGTCATGTCTTTCTTGGCGTGCGTGCTAGGCCTACCGCCTATAAGTACATTTTTACCATACAACACATCAAATGAACCAGCAACTCAGAACGAATGTTTCCGATATAATACCTATTTCAAACCAATATCTATAAATACCTAATTAGTTATGTATAGCTACATCAAGCGGTATCAAGCTGTCTCGACCGTGAAATGTAAGTATTTCGATTGACTCAGGGGCATACTTTTATGCGATCAGAAATATTCGTTGACAATCATTAGGTGCATTGACAAAATCCTGAACAATGACCGTTTTAACTTGGCCTCGGATATTACTGACTAAAGTTGATTATAAAGATCAAAATAAAGTTGAACAAACGACCTTGGACACGTCACGGGTGACGTTATTGTATTTTTTTTATGAAAAAATAACCAGTTGTTCACAGAACGGATGTGGTGCAGGAAGTTTCTGTATGGTCTCAATAAAACCAGCTCGAGACAATAATAATAATAATTTCGAGTTGCTTGTTGCGAGTTGCTTGTTGAGGTCGAAAGGACGATGACTTCGGCAACTTCTTTGAAAAAAAAAAGGTTCTTACGTACCTATTATGTCGGTTGTAATTAGAAGTAAAGTGATGATGAGGTAAGGTCGTCTTCAAAAATGGAGTTCTTTTTTTGTTGGAAAGAGGTACCTACCTATACTTAAAAAACCAAACCCGACAATCTCCATGACGTAAGTAAAATTATCTATAAAGGCAATTTTCTTTATTTTGAGACGGTGTAAATTAAGAAGGCCTGAGAGCTTTGCAATAATTTTCATTTTGGTTTTATTTTCACAAAAACTCCAAAATGCAGCTTCTGAAGAAACGTATTGCTGAGTATATTGCTGGGATACCTAGAAATTCGAGCCTAATTTGCTGAATTTGAAAGTATAGTTCAGAATCACAATAGTTTATTGCATTAATGAGTAAAGTGGTTCTTGCATCATTTTAAGTTCAGCTATGAAACCCTGAAAGGCACAGCAAAATGGTGAACTTAACATTAGGAATTTTCTTCCAATTTTAAAGATTCCGTACTGTGTTTTCCTACACCATAAAATATATTAATTGGACTACACAGGACCAACAAAATCAGCTGGTTTTTAGCACACGTAGCCGGACTCGAAACCACAACCTTCCGATAGCAAGTACAGTGACATGGTCACTAAGACACAGCCTTCATATTACAAGTAAAAACTGAAATTCCATCATCAGTGTTCAGCGAACATCAGACTTGTACAGTCCGAACCAATTTGCCTCAGTATTGTACACGCATGATTGGGAGATTGCTAATTACTCATCAGCCAAAGCCAATTAGCCGTTCAGTTTCGTCTATAGGTTGGCCCTTGATAAGAGAGATCATGTTTTATTAGACGTGTTTACGTTGAGGTGTCCAGTGACAATTGATAACGCACCGCAGTGTTTCCCAATGAATGAGCAATAGGTAGGTTTATCCAAGAATCTGGGTCGAGGCTGTGAAGACCTATCAAGTTCAAAGATTCACTGTGGAACACGATCGATTAGAGAGGAAAAAAAAAACGTATTGTTGTTATCGATGACTTTTCCGGTTTTTTATTTTGTGGTATGTGCTTAAGTTGCTTATGATGGGCTAATTTCAATAGGCTCCGATACTGTGTGTGATCGGTTATAATTGCAGCTGTAGTTTTAGAGGCCACCTTTCTACGGGAGTACTTGAGGTTTTGCTTTTGTTTTCCCCTCTTACAGTTTAGGTAATGTCAGAGTAGAATTGGCTTCGGAGACCTCCAAAGGTTCTGTGCGAGACTAGTGTGACTGTGTAACTAGGCTCAAGTATGTTCATAAGTATATGTTTTCATTTTACACCCGAGAGGTATTTTTCAGTTCAGTACTGTTATCAATTAATTGATCTGCAATATACAACATGAGTTCTGAAAATAATACTAATTGGTGTACACATTTGTAGGTCGTTGGACTCAAAACAACTACTAGAAAATATCTTAGAAACAGACACTTCGACATTAGGTAGGGTAAGAAGTAATCGACACAAGGAAAAATGTAATATCCTCGCGACCTTTTTCTTGTTTGCTCGTTATGCACAATATTACTTACTCGTCCGAATCGCCCGTCAAATAACGTATTATACTCAGTAAGCATTTTGTTTAATTAATCAAGCAAGAACAGAAAGGGCGACAGAGCAGAAAGTAATAACATTGGTCACGTAGCGCACATTGCAGTGGTGCTGGTACTAATTATATTACTTAAGCAACAGGTTACATAAATTCAAGAATATGGCCCCTAGGGTTGAAGAATGTCCTCAGGATGACTCGTACCCAGCAGACGTGACAGCTGGAATCCATCATAGGTGTTTTCGTCGCCTGGAACTTCCCATAGCTGTAGGATGTCCTTGAGGATGTGCCCTTCGTCTACAAAAAAAGTTACATGAATGAATTACAATAATCAGTACGTAAGTCTAGACTATATAAAAAACAAGAGCATCTTCATCCAAGCCCTGGAAGAAGGCCCATCTCGGAAGAAGCACCTATGTTTGGAGACGCGAGCACTGTCTCATTTCAAAGCGCACCTTTTATTGGCTCGTTTCAGTTTTTTATCAAGTTTTTACCAACACAGGGAGTGTTTTCTGTTTTTTACTTACATTTTTCTTCAAGTTTTTTACCAGTGATTAGTTAACTCTAGACTGCTAACCAGGTTCTTAACATATGTATTGTCTTGGCTCGACCGCACTAGGATGTTATGCACATTATTCCTTAATACATTAGGACATGGTCTGCAGCCCCCTTGTGCACGCCCCCTGGCTCACTTGGCCGCAAGGACACTGTGACGTTTCACATAGAGTCTAAGAACTATAGATAGACATACCCAATTAGAAACACTGATTCAGATTTTAGATAGGTAGGTACGTAGCTAAAAGGAACGGCGAACGATATTTTTAAAACAAGTTTAGAAAGGCGGATGAAAATTTTAATGGGTATGTCTGTGCACAAATATATTGTCAAGGACTCTCCTGAAATATTTTAACAGCATATGGAATTCAATGACAATCTGTTGAATAAAATTATTCCTGGGGGAATTTCGGGTTTTGATCCTAGTTATAATCCAGGATTTCTTTTGGATAAATACGAATTCATTTGCATATCAAGAATGAAATATGATGCTTCACGCATTTTCACGGCTTTTTAACCAGACAGTAAGTAAGTACTTAAGTCACTATTCTAGAATACTTTTAAAATAAAATCGAAGGCCACGCACGTAGACAATTCGGCGAAGGAAGCTGATTTGTGTGAGGTCTTTACACTATTTTGTGCTAAAATCGATTGTGTTGTCTGATTTACATTATTTAGTTTGATACCAGTAGAATATGTCATTGTATTAAAGGTTATACAAAACGTTACATTAAAAAAGGTCACCAAATAACTGAGAGAGTTTCTTCGTAAATGTTTTTTGTTGTTTTAACGTTTACTTACTGAATACCACCATTCTTAAAAAAAATACACTTCACGCCTTTTAATCCCAATGCGGGGTAGGTAGAGGCACTTGCTCAGTAAGCAAATGCCCACAGTTCACCAAGCGTATTTAACCCAACGTGACAGGGCGTGAGCCCATCGCCGTTATAGGGTTCACACACCTTGTGGTGTGCGGGTTTCATCGCGATGTTGTCCTTCACCGTACGAGCGTTGCGTTGCGTTCATAGGCTCTGAAAAAGAGTCCCATTGATACACGTCCAGTAGCCGGACTCGAACCCGCGACCTCCCGATCACAAGTCAAGTATCCGACCAACTGGACCACAGACGCACCATTCTTATAATACGTACTTATTTGTATAAAATATTACAGACTAATTGACCTAGCGTTGTTTTGCCAATGTGCAATATTACAGTGTTTCCCTGTTATTATAAGTAAGTATAAAGTTCCAGTCCCCTTTTCATCCCCTTAGGAGATCTTAACTGGAGTTCCCCACTGCCAAATTTCACTTTCTTGTGCTAAGGGTTTGGGCTAGGCGTTGATGAGTCTTATAGTTATATATATATATATTAATATTAGATATATATATATATATAATTATAGCGAAGAAATTGGTTTTAAAATATTTCTATTTTTCTTATGCGTCATGCATTTTGATACAGTCATAGAAGGTTCAGTCACTTCACCTTTCTTCAGCTTATGCACATGTTTTGATACAATTATCAATAAAAAAACAGAATAAATCGCCAATCGCATGAAGCGTACTATAGCTACACCATGGATACATAACAAGTGACCTAGAGACATCACAATATATCCAAAGGTTCTATACATTCCATTAGGTATAACGAACATATGAACGTGTTTATGTATTTATGTAATGTACAGTCAGCCTTAAAAGTGCTATATCAGTTATTCTTTTTGTAACACGACAAGGGGAAAATAAAACTTCTTGTCTAACGACGTTTTTAAGAATACAGCTCTTGAGATGGTAGACTACTTTTTTGACTGACCGTACACATATGTACATATGCGTCATAATTTTCATATACTACGTTCTACTATGAACGTTATAGATTTTGTTTCTGCCGTTACGAAGTATGAAGGGCCCGTTTGGTTTGTTAGCACCGTGCATAATCGCTGTCAAGGTCACAGATTTGTCAGTGAGATCGTATCGTAGTAGCAATAACGTGCCAATTAATACATGTAGCTGATAAACATGTCAAAACAGTCTGTAAGTATATACAGTGTAGAAACGATATCGCGGCACGCTGTGAAATCTACATACATCATAATTTGGGTAGGTATTAACCTTTGAAAACAGTATGGAGTTATTTACTGAAGTCCTTCAAATGCATGGTAATACGTTGGAGCAAAGTAATACCGCCGTATGACATCATTTTTCCAAACTTGACCTTCGTCTACACTTTTCTTATTAGTGTTATTTTTATTACACGCAGTTGGCCTTTTTTTTTTGTTTACTACTACAAAAAAAGATATATGAAATAAAAAAAAATAAATACACTTCACACCTTTTAATCCCAAAGCGGAGTAGACAGAAGCACTTGCTTAATAAGCAAATGCCCACGGTTCACCAATCGTATTCAACCCAACTTGACAGGGGGTGAGCCCATCGCCGTTAGAGGGTTCACGCACAAAAAATATATCTGGTTATATATTTCATTATTTATTGTTAAAGTTTTTTCTGTTAATATTTTCTGCTATTGTGAGCGGTTTTTCCTGACCTTCCGCCCTGAAACCCTCAGGGAGGGGTTGGTTCAGCGTCTTCGTTCTGGGACATATTATATGGTATATATTATTATGTTACACTCTGTTACTGTATTTGTCTGACATTCAAATAATAATCTCCATATTGTGCACTGGGCTATCTATCGGCGCGAAAATAATCAAAGACAAGTTCGAGCTTACCGATATACCCGATGAACAACACAGGCGGGCCCGTTGGTGTAGTGGTGAGCATGTCTGCCTCTGCTCCGTAGGGTCGTGGGTTCGATTCCCACCGCTGACAGGTGCTTAGGTGATGAGCTTTTAAGTACTTGTTGGACGTGTCTGGGTGTATTTAAATTGTATAAAGTATTATATTTATAAAAAAATATAAGTAAATATATCTCGTTGTCTGATTTCCATAACACAAGTGCTTTAGCTACTTAACATGGAATGAAAGCAATGTGTGTGTTGTTGTACAATATATTTATTTATTGAGTTATAATGTCCGTACGCAATGCATAAAAAAAAATCATATGTTAACATTGTCAAGATGTAAAGACGACTTTTACTTACTACTTTTCATAACTTTTTTATTAGTATAGCTTCTAGAATGCTGAAATTACGAAGACATTTAAAATTTACTGGCGTTCGGGTAGTTTACTGAATACTTTGCACTGTCATAACTCCTTCTACGCCGTTCTCAAGCACCTGTTTGTTGTTGTTGGGAAATCCCTTAGGGATTTACCTTCGTTAACGGGGTTATGCGTGACTCGCGCACACTGTGGAAGCTCAAGGTGATCACTCGCGTAATTTTGCCAGGGACGTCCAGAACATGCTAAGCTGATTAATAGGTGGACAACAGACAGTGCCACAATCTTTGGGGACCGACTGTCCGCCAGGTTGTGGAATGACTTGCCGGAGTCTGTGTTTCCTGCGCAGTATAGTCTAGAAGTTTATGGGTATCTAACAAACAAGTGTACCCGTAGACCACAAATCTGGTTAAAATAAAAGGAAAATATACCCGGATGTTGCAGTAGTATGCTCATTACTGCAGTGCTAAGACCAAGTCTGACTGAATTTAGGACTACAATGACTTTTAGCTGGTATCATGAATTGTATGAAACAGGTTCTCTATTATTTTAAAGAATGGGACGGTAAAAGGCCTCTGACACGCATGAAAAATACAGTATCGAATGGAAATTTAATTTAAATAAAATAAAAATATATAAACACAGTTCACACCTTTCTACCTCAAAGTGGGGTAGGCATAAATAGAATGAAAATAGGTATATATTTTTAACATACATACGTTCAAAATTACTTAGAGCTTTTTCCATTATAAATGTTTGTTAAATAAATGCACTTCACGCCTTTTAATCCCAAAGCGGGGTAGGCAGAGGCACTTGTTTACAATTTTTTGTTACTTGAGTGGAATTAAATTTATGACCATGGTCTAATCTATTTAAGTACCCCTTTTTCGTAAGTTCTTTATCAATGTTGTTGGTGAAGTGCCAGCGGCTGCCATCGCGGCCCATTGTCTCGATAATGTCTTAAGACAGATAATTATCAATAAAGGACTGTGTATGAATGATGACTACATTGTTTTTATTGGTAGCCATGTACCTGTACCATAGGTATAAAAGTATTAAGGGCGTAGTTGGGTTATATTATAGAACCATCGTGTATACATCATGACAATTAAGACGTACTGTTTTGGGGCAGCTTTCAAACAAGCTTTTACGGTGAAGGACAACATCGTGATGAAACCCGCACACCACAAGGTGTGTGAACCCTATAACGGCGATGGGCTCTGTCATGATGGGTTAAATACGCTTGGTGGACCGTGAGCATTTGCAAGCAAGAAAGTGACTCTGCCTACCCCGCTTGCGTGAACTGTAATTTTATTTTATTTTATTATTTTACCCCAACCCCCAAGGGTTAAAATTTATTTGTTTTAAACTTATTCCAAAATAAAACCCAAATTTTGAAGAAAGGTGTTGCGTAATGCACTTCTAATTAATAACGACTGACTTTTTAATACATACATAGAATAATTACAAAGTATAATTATGGTCGAAAACAGAATGACGCAAATAACAATAAAATGATGACACAATGCACAAAGATACAGCGTGGCGTAATGTACATGTAAGCAGTTTACTGTAACTAAGGGTGGATAGTTATTATAGTAGATAACAGTAAGTTTACGAACTTACCCTAATATATACCTTTACCCTAATAATTACCCGATATTAATTGTTCGCAACGTATTTAGGTAACTTTTAACATAACTGTTTTCTCACGTATGTTTATTAATTTGTTATGTTTTTAAATTTTTTACGTATTTTGTTTAATTTATAAGTTTTGCGCATCAGGCCAACCTGTAATGCTATTATTGATGTGTGATACTAATATTGTAAATACGAAAGTAACTTTATCTGCCTGACTGGTTTGCTTTCACGCCAAAACTACTGAACCGATTTACATGAAATTCGGTATGCTGATAGTTTAGAGCCTGAGAAAGGACATAGGCTATATTTTAATAATAAAAAAATGTAAATTACTAACTGTGCAACTTGGGTATTTGTAGACTTTTAATTATTCGAAACATAGCTTTTAACATAATAAAATACTAACTAATTGATAATTAAATCACAAACTTGAAAAAATGCAAACTTGAGTAGTTTTGAATGGTCGTCCCAGAAAGTAGTCCATCAGTTTTGTTGATCCTGCTTGTGTCACAAAATTTTTTATAAAATAATAGAGATGTTTTATTATATCAAATAATAAAAATACATCAAAGTCATTAGACGTGTAGAATTTCATTAGAAATTCATTTGAGCTTCAACGTAAGGGTAAGTTTTTGGCCGACTGTAGAGTGTAATTTTTTTTTTAAAGAAAGTAATAGGTGTAATAAACCTAGTCGAAGATGTGTAGAAATAAAACTTGACTTGGAATTTGGAATCTTTACTTTACTGTTCCATAATAACTTGGCCATGTTGTATCTTCCTCCGTGGCCCTCATCTTTTTTTTCAGTTTTCCAAGCTAAGTAGGTTTTTGGGGAGCAAAGGAACTTTTATATGAATTTAAACAAAAATATAATATAATAATCTTTATTTATTTTTACTGCAATCTAAAAATCCCTAATCAACCAGTTAATTACAACAGAAAAAAAACATAATTAGTCAAATCCTACATTAATCAGCACACAATAATTAATCTTAAAGCATTTAAGTAATTATTCCTACCGCAGAGCAATAAACTCTACGTACTAAAAATATATTAAAAAAAATATCGCCCCGTTGTCGCTTGCAGCGTCGCCTGCGCACGCGCACGCGACTCTACTTCCCTGTGGCCGGAGGTCGTGCTGTTCTATATAACAACGTCAACAGAGCAGACAGCGACACAATCCCGCGCCCGCTCCTCACAGACACAGCCTGCACCCCATCTCCCTTGTACGTTAAAAAAAACATTTTTTTCTGAAAAAAAAATCATAATTTTTTCCGACCCATCTCCCTTAATCATAGAAGGTCGAAAAAAAGTTTTTTTTTAATACAGTGATAAGAAAAAAAATAGTTTGACAGTTACACACGTTTAGGAATGTGATCAGAAAATTTAATACCAAAAGTTTCACAGGGTCAAGGACCACAAGGTCACGGTCGACGTCACAGTGCACGTACGGGTTTGTGCACTTTGCGAAACGGTGTTATAAAAGTAATTCGCCCTGTACGCGTGCGTTTTGCATAGTGTTTCCAACTATTAGAATACGTGATAATTGGGCAACTCGGCACGTGACGTAGCCCGCACTTGTGGACCCACGTGACCCAGTGTCGAGTTTACCACCACCGTGTTTGAGTGGGACGTTGGTTGTTGCAGCCTCAGCCGCCGAGTACGCGCTTCAGTCTGCGCGCACGC
Source organism: Conopomorpha cramerella (assembly GCA_012932125.1). Lineage (NCBI taxonomy): Eukaryota > Metazoa > Arthropoda > Insecta > Lepidoptera > Gracillariidae > Conopomorpha > Conopomorpha cramerella. The sequence goes on along the minus strand of SJJU01002198.1, from coordinate 39,971 downwards.
ACCGCCCTCGCTCTCCGCTGCAGCGAATAGTGTTGTGACTGTGACAACTAACACTCGACACGATGAATTGTTACGTCAAACTTGTAAGTACATGATGATCATTTTTTTTTGGTAGTTTAAAAAAATATGAAATGGAAATTTTGAACTTTTTTTTACTGTGAGAAAATCTGGAAATTGTGGTTTTGATAATTAGTGCAAAGGTCATGAATTAAAAAACAATTATTAAAAGAACTAAGAAATAATCAGTTAAAATTAATATCGGTTATAATTATTAAAACAATCTTTAGACGCATATTTACCAATCCGTGACCATTATTTTTGAACACATCAAGAAAGCTCATAAATTCTTTAAACAAAAATAAAACATCAGTAACTTTATTTTTTATTATGAAATATTGTTTACTAAGAATCTCAAGACCGCTGCGCAGGCGCATAAAGCGGCACTTCTCGGTGCGATGTTGGCATTCGCATGTTCGTTCATTAACACGCATACGTGTGGGAATTTTATGAATGATCTTCCAAATTACTATTTACGAATGACCCTTCAAAAGGCCTAAAAATATTTCCAATAAAGTATAAATACCTACAAGCCTATTATTATTTTTTATTAATATGTAATGTAATGGGGATGGTATTTATCTATACTTAACTATCTATTGAAAAAGCTTTTTTTTAATCTTGAGAGTATTGCCACTGTGCAAACTATTATTACGAGAATATTAATTATGAATTATCCTTATGCTAAAAAAGATATAGTTTGAGGCATAAAATTAATATAAATACCTCAATGTCAAAAACATCGATAAATCATTAAATATTCGGAATTAGTAATATAAGTACCATAACAAATTAAATTTTGCGTTAATTTGCAAAAAAAATATTCATGCATTTTACGCGAAGCTTTTGTTCAGAAAAATAGATATAAATATAGATAATAATCATATTAAAAAAACACGTCAAAACAAATAACAGTAACATTACTTACTGTGATATACGTATATTTAAAAAAAGTTTTAAGAATCTAGATCATTTGGACGTTTATCTGTAACTTTTTCACTTTACCTACTTATAATTACGCAAGCTTAACTCTCAAGTCTTAAAGAGCCTTATGTTATAGTCAATAATTTTAAACGTACGGACAATGTTCATTCCGAAAACGAGTGCTTAAACGGCCAAAATAAATGATTATTTTTTATCTTCAGTGTCCACAATTTTCACTGCAATATCTCTCGCAGCTTTGTCCTTCTACCGAAACGACGGCATACGGCATATAAGTGGCATGATTTGTTATCTATCTTTTTAATTTTCCTTTTTAATAACACGGTGGTTTATTTTAATTACCTTACATCACGTAAGAATAATTATGGATTCAACAATTCGAGTTATTTTTAAAAACGAAAACCTTTTAAAAAAAAGAGTATTTTGGAGTTAACGATTGGAGGCTACACCACATTAAATTAAATTAATCGGAACAATGGCTTCCTCTTTCCCATTGTGACTCCTGTTAGAGCCAGGATCTAGAGCGGCCTTAATCAATTACAACTTTTGGAGCTGTTTGATACTGATGTAATATTATTAATGTAATACATTTCTAATAATAATAATAAAATAGTATAATAATCTCAGTGAAGTATCAATAAAACCATGTTCATATATTAAAAAAGTACGACCAAACTTAAGTATTGAAAAGAAATTGATAAGGATAGGTAAACAGTATTCGATACAAACTGAAGGTCAAAGTTACAGGAAACATAGACGAAATATCTTTGTGCTTTTGACTTGATTGCCGAATTATACGTTGAACCGTGGGCATTTGCAAGTGCCTCTGCCTATCCCTCTTTGGGATTAAAAGGCGTAAGTGTATTTTGTTTTATTTTTAAATATAACAGTATGTTTGAACGCATTATTTTTCGGACACTAAACGGTTACAACAGTTATTACGAAAAAAAGTATACTGTTCCTAGTTACTGTGTGTGCAAAAGTGTAAAAGCAAACTGTAATAAATCACTTTCGTTGAATTGTGCATTAAAATATAAAATACTAAGCCATTAAGGAAGAATCTTTCTTTTAGAGTACAGAGTTGTGAAAATACGTTACATAAGTTTACTCTTAAAGATTAAACATATATTAACAATAATTTATGACGACGTAGGCATTTCTGAAGCAAGCTATTATATACATACGAGAAAAAGTCGTAAACTTACAATCGTTCAGCGAAGATATAAAAATCGTAATTACTGCCAACTCATTGAAAGTTGGACGACGGATTCTCCTTTTTTTATTTTTGGCTTAAACTTTCGCAAAATACCTACATACTTACAGTGACATCCGATTTCCCCAGAAGAGGTTTAATAGAGCCTTTCTTCCTTCGGCCACATTTAGGAGTTAAGAATTTCAATATGGGTATTCAGTTACAAGTTACTATCTCATAGGCAGAATAAACCTAAATCAGCCTAAGTCAGCTCCTAAGATATGCTTAACATCAGGCAGGATGGTGATCAAACGCTTATTCATAGTGATAAAAAAATACAGGAAGAACGGCAGCCGATAGGTTCGTTCTATTTACTTCCCAGAACAGCATGGGATTTCGTAAAATACACACGGAAATAATTACGAAATTGAATTGCATTACTATGTATTACTTATATACTAGAGATTACTATTTACTTACACACTAATACGCTTCAAATTCGACTATTCTGGCATATTGTATAATCTTGTATGTTGAAACTGGTAAATTGCGCTACTTTTTAATGCATCGTGTTGAAGTGTTTTTTTTTATCATTTTGTTCTCAATATAGGAGAAGACAAATAAATTCGATTAGATTAGATATAGTAGCCTTATCTATTCTTTATCTTCTAATAGGGAAATTTCTTTGACGTTTTTCTGACAGATTTTCGTGCTTAGAACTGACATTGCTGCCATACTTTCCAAACAAAGTTTAACAGTAATTAAAATTAAAATTCTTAGCTCCAAAACCTGTCAGAAAAACGTCAAAGAAAATTCCCCATTCAATGTCGCATAAACTACCAATCATGCGTCTCGCTCTCTATCATTACTGTCAATGTGCCATTCCAGGTTTTATCAACCATTAGATAATACGAGTTCAAAAAGGATCTTTTGAAGTTTACTGTTGCAAAAACTGTTTTTTCATTGTAATCGCATTCCAAGGTGGCAGTGTGTTAGAAATCAGAGTATAGAGAATTATTTCCTGATTAATAATAATATCTTTTTCTCTATCAGTGACGAAACTTGACAATATTAATTCGAAACGTAAAAAATCTGATACGTCAAATTTAGCGTATGTGATTGTAATTAATTTATTTACCAATTATATTCGGTAAAATTGGTTGTTATTGTACATTACGTTAAAAATTACCACTTACCTTTTGGTTCTACAAATTAGAACATCGTTCAGTTGATTTCATTATTTTTATTCATTAGGTTCTGTATAATTGTCTAGCTGACCCGGCAAATATTGTATTAATAAATACACTTCACGCCTGTTAATTCCACAGCGGGGTAGGCAGAGGCACTGTTCACCAAGTGCATTCAACCCAGCGTGACAGGGGGTGAGCCCATCGTCGTTATAGTGTTCACACATGTTTTAACCATGTTATAAATCCCGTTATTTATTTTACGTTTAGCCGTTTGGGCTGTGCGTTGAATGTCATTCAGTCAGTCAGCTTCTCCTTTTATGAATTAAGATGTGATTTTGTTTTTCCCAAATCGAGTATCTAAATTAATTTAGAGATGTATGGAAGTAGGTACCGTATAACAACATAATGAACTGCTCAAGCTAATGAACTCGGCATAGAAATAAAGTTGAATGTCAAACGATTGCCCTTTAGGCACAATAGTCACTTATACATAAAAAATAACCAGCAAATATTTAAGATATAATTATAATATAATAAGGTTTTCTCAAAGGTGAATGTCATTTTAAGAACTGAAACAGATTGAAATGGGTAGTCCTATTTTGGGTCACAGGAAGCATCATCTTTCATATAAAAAAACACCATAACCGTTTTTCATTCGGAAAATCCTGAGCTAAACAAATTGAACAAATATAGAAATACAAACACAGTCGATTTTACAACCTCCTCAACGTTTACGTCGGTTAAAAACCAGGCTTAAGCTTTCAAGCAAGTGTCGCAAGCTGCAAGCTCCATTGTTCAAATACTAAACGATTGTCGACCTTGCTAATAAGATGTAAAAGTTTTATGAACAAACATACAAAGAGCTTTATAGTGTTTCTTTTTTGTTTTTTTATTATTATTAACGAAGGTCACATTCTCTTGTGTCCGCTGTCGATTGGCAAATCGTGAAATTAATGTGTTTTTCTCTTGTATTATTTGAGATAGATATTATAATAATATACATAATATAATATATTTGTACGTTGCATGCTTTTGTGTTGAATGCGTTATAATTTTGTCACGTAACTGAATGATTTTGATGTCGTTTGTCTGTATAAATAGATACTTAATTATGTATATTTATGTACACCTATACAAAAGGATACAATACAATACCTATTTTTAATACGCTTTCTAATCGATTATAAAACCAATTAAAAAATTGTCAGAGGAACTTACGAAGTAAATTTTTACAGTGCGAAAATATAAAAAAAAACGTTTTGTTTATTTTTTAAAAAACCTTTCGTTTTTACTACTTAAAAAATCATATTCATAGTTACTTAAAACTGCACTCACTCGTAGTTATTATTTTCTCAGATTTAAGTATCTATGTATTTACTTCATCATCATCATCAGCCCATACTTGTCCACTGCTGGACATAGGCCTCTCCAATTAGCAATCAATCATTCCAATCCAAGATGCAGAAAACAGATCACAATGGCGTGCAATTGGAGAGGCCTATGTATTTACTATACTTAAAACTGTATTACATAAACTTATATACTATTCACTTAGTCCATTATTCTCGATCCCCAGAAGATATCAATAGGCAAGATTATCTAGACCAGTTTTCTGTGCGTTAATTTACTGTAAAAGTTGTATATATCAAAGGCGATCACACGTCCATTACGTGTGCGCACGCGCAGCTTCCTTATTAAGCAACTGTAACCGGGGCGACGCGTCTCGTCTCGGTGCTTACTAACATACCATACGGACAGACAGACATACCTACTATTTCTTAATGTATTCCTTATTGATTTGGATTTTGGACGACTTAATTCCAATGTAGCATAAAAAATGCAAGAGCTTTGGCGTTCTCTATGTTGGGATGAAAGGAAAGGTTGTGTATTTTAATTGAAAGAAATTTACTGTCAAAATTACACATGAATATGCTTTTTTACTTAACTTTAGCGTTAGTCGAAAACAGTACCTATTGTACTTAATTTTCAAAGTAATTGGTGCTATCGCAATTCAATTGGATCTTAGATGGAAAGTTATTAGGAATTTGAAACTAATTTACCACCAAAGAAATATTTTCGCAACTCGAATTTAGGTCGCGTTTTACGCCGTGCATTGTAAGAAACACAGATCATCAATGGCACTTACATATGTGTCGATGGTAATCAAAATAATGATAAGCTATTTTAATATGCAAGTGCATTATTAAAAAAGCAATTAAGTGCACAGAACATGCATAAGTACTTGCTAAATAATATAATTACCGACACAGAAGTTAATACACCCGACAAGGTGACTAATGACACGAAAAACACAAGTTATTTAACTTGAACTAAGTTTAAGTAATTAAACTTGACCTTAGTGAGGTCAACGACCCACATTCTGCCAACAAGCTATCTGTATAATAGGAAAAAGATAGATAATATCGCATTTACACTTAGTGTAATTGCATTTTTTTCTAGTTTAAGGATATTCTTAGACATTGTTATTTTCAACAAGACGTTTAAAAAAATGTAGGTTAAATGTTTGATATTATATTTTTTATGTTCATTTTGCATTTATATGTTAATTTTCGTCATGAATTTACCTTGAGTTGAGAGTTGGACGTGACTAAAGATAAAATGACTTTGTGTAATTCAAATGGGTACGTTTATGTTTCTAAAATACATATACACCTTTAAAATTTGTCCAACTTAGTTCCAATCTTTAGATCGACAGAATCTACCGATTAAAAATCCTGATTTCGGGTTCTGGGAATGTCCTAGGTACATGGAAGACATTCTCCAAACTTCGACCAACGAGTGACTAGCTCCTTTGGGCTCCTACTTGACGTAATATTATTTTCACCCTAGTTTTACGATCTTGGTCTCGGGAACCCTACTCCCATACCTACGGCCTCGATTTCAGAAAAAATGGCAACTTTTTGTAATATGTGCGTATTAATAAACCAACCTAGCAAATATAGGACAATTTCACAAAAATATGACAATGCAGTGTAATTTACTCGCCTACAAGTTATCGCAGTCGACAATCCTGCATGCGCACGCGCAACGCGACGCTTAATAAGTTTAATAGGCTAAACATACGTCTTACGACACTAGACTAAACGCCATACATATAAGCCCACAGGAACAATTTACTTCGCTAAGCTCCTTGAAGATTTTAATCTCTGTGGTAACAATGTAACGTGACAGTTACGAAAAATCAAAAGGCCCTGAAATTCTTAAACTGTAGCATTGGCTGGACAAGATTTGTACCACATGACGTAATGATGTGCTGGAGACTAATCCACCAATCAATCATTAATTAAGAGATCGAAACCTCAGATTACGTCAGACGCACATTTTCTGAAAATTTCGTCCGGAATGTAACGATTCAATTAGAAAAAACCAGCTCCCAAAAAGTATTATGGGAGTTAGATAGTAATTTTAACTTGAATTGTCGCTTTCCGTACAGAAAGTTATGAATATATGCGGCCTGATTTATAGAAAAAAGGGCAAGAGTGTACGCTTTTTGCGAAGAAAAATGATCCTTAAGTAGTCCTGAAGCCAGTAATTATGAACATATTCCCATGAAAATAATGCGACGTTTGACGGGTACTAGACGAACCTGAAAAAAAATGTGTTAATGCGGAAATGTAAGAAACTGTCACGGCATGTCAAAGTATAATTATTTTTACGTTCCACATCAGCACTAGTCTTATTCCAACAATTCTGAAGTGTAAATTATAAAACAAACTATGTTTCAATGAAGTAACGTGCGCTGACATTACATTAAAAGTTTATAGGTACGTCGAGCAGGAATGCTTATCTATGGTTAATTTCGCGCCGTAATACTCGGCACAAACTTTTAATACAACTTATGTTGAGCTTTAACTAAGTACCCACTTAAATTAATTTAAAAGGTCAGTGGTTTATTTGACACGCCTCCTGTCAAAGTGGCTGCAAAAGTTTAACAAACACGTACAATTATAATATGTTGTTATTAGTTATATTTAATTATATGTATCCATGAACTGGTTTTGTTTTAATCCCATTTGATTTGGAGCTTAAAGCATTGATACCAGCTTCATATGTTTTGATGAACGGCGTAAGAAATTTCTTAGCAATCAGTTGAATTCAGCTTTCATGCACACTGCTGTGTATGCAACTTTGTGCAATTGAGTATTTTCCTATATCACGTCCGAATCAAAATTTACCTTACTTTTTCTACTATGATGATATATTAAGGTCCTACTAAAATATCTCGCATATCTAAATAACATGGTCTCCAATACTTCTAAGGATAATAGTGATATAATGGTACTGGTATGCAATGAAAATTCATTTTATACAAAAAAAAAATATATATACAGGTTTCCTTCAATATACGTTTTTGGCACCTTACGCACTTGAATCAGTCTCTACCTATACCGCTTTGGGATTAAAATGCGTGATGTGTATTTTTTATTTCGAAAATGAAACAATCGCACATCAATAAACTAAATCATAAATTCTCACGCACTAACCAGTCAATTTGCTCATTTCAATCAATAAAACAACATTACTTGATAAAAGCCTTATTCATTCAATTATACAATAGGCATTGATAACAATAGTTAGTCAAGTTAAACATCAACACCTGAACCTTCTCAATAAGAGTAAATAGACTGCATCAAGTTCAAACAATCTATACATGTGTATATCTTTCGATGGCCAGTAATCGTATTGAAAAAATCGATGGAAGCGAGCCGATGTTTCCTGCGACCCTCGACCGGGCCAAGGCTCAAGTCATCGCGGCCTCGCATTATGTAAACACACAAATAACGACCTTGTGCCGTCGGTTTTTTGGTGTGTTTTCGCTATGTTACATAAAAATATTTGGCATGTATGTGTGAGGTCATTGCAACATGCGGGAAGTGATAGTGAAGTGATGATCTGCTTTTGTTTGCATTCGTTGAGTATTACGACTTGGATATTATGTATCTGTGATAAATTGGTCAGAAATTTACAATTTTCTACAAGCTGAACCAGTTAAAATTGTTTTGCCAGTATACAATACAGAGTTACCCTGCTATTATATGCATGTAGCACTCTATATATTAAAGAAAATGTCATCAAAATCCGTTGCGAAAGTTTTAAAGATCATAATCCGTCAAAATAGAGCGTTCCGTTTACTCCAGATATTTAAAATCATGAAGAAATGTCTAAAATATTTGGCATGTTATTTAAGTATTACCTCAGCCAGCTGCACTTGTTCCACAAAAAGGCATCAATCATAGTGCAATAGAGTTATAACTGTTCTTCGGCGCGGGCGCAGCGTGTTGCCGTATTATTTTCCGTTTCGCCTATAATTTGAAGCTCGTAAACAAAACTAGAAAATGATCACTTCCGTAGGTACCCTATAATAGGGGTTCGCCTTGGCGCACTGAGCCATTATCCATTTGATATGCACGAAATTTGAATAGTAATTACGGAATGTATTTCAATATTTTACATTTCTGGGTGAAATACGAATATTTAATATCGATTTGTGCGCATTTAAGAGACAAGTAAGAATTTTGGATAAAATATTAAGTTTTACCAGCTTAACGTTTCCCGTTTTGGGGGTAGTAAGTGGCGACCGACCGAGAGAACACCACTGCGGGTACCAACCCGCTGCTAAGCGTGGCGATTATTGACATTTCCCACGAAATTATCATGGAAATCTTTGGGGGAAGCCCTCGTCCAGCAATGGAGCTCATGTGGCTGATGATGATGATGACCAATTATCAAGATGATGAAGATGTTCAAATATCAAGAACCTTTCTTTTTTATCGTGGGGAAATCCGTTATGGATACCCCACCGCTAATGGGGACAGCGGCGGGGTTATGTGGGACTCGCACCCACTAAAACCCCACGGTGATCACTCCCGCGTTATTGCCGGGGCCCCCGGAACAGCCTTAGCCACTACGTCCAAGGGTGGCCCCAGCCGAAAAATAAAAAGTAACAAAAATATCAAGTACCTAACACAACAACACATGTTTTTAAACACAATGAACAAACGTTTGACTATCATCCTGCCTGATGTTAAGCAGCGATGTGGTTTACGACTGAGCACACTTGTTCATTAGGTACCTGTTTACCTCAGTGACTTGAAGACCTCCAAATTGCAGATCTTGATTTTTTTACAATCTGAAATGTTCATAGGCTATGCGAATCAAAAACCTTAACAGCTTTTTCAATTAAAAATAATTATACTGAGTAGGGGACCTTTGGAATGAACTCAGCAGTTGTCACTTTCGGACGTTCGGATTATTTATAAGGCGTGAGAAGGACAAAACACATTTAAAACCTAGTCCCTCCCGATACCTATAAATATTTATTAGTAAGACAGAAAAAGCTATTGACTTATTTTTTTGCGATTTCAGAAGAAGGAATCTTTTTCAATTCGACCGTAATACGTAATATTTTTTTATGTACGTATGTTTGCCGATAACTTCGTTGTTTATGAATACGTTGTTTTTTTTTTGTTAGAAAATTGTTATTTCAAAGATTGTCTCATTTTAAGGAAGTCAGGGTTGGATGATGACATACCGGATAAAGTGAGGGGAAATAAAAAAAAAATAGGAGCGGGCGACTAGTACTGAATAAAGTCTGTTCTGTTTTTCTTTAAAATTATTTTTGTTTAGTTTAGTAAACAATTAGGTTTTTATGGTATATATTTACGTAGATATAATTTGCAGTAGTTATATATACATTTTATGTTTTTGCTAGACACCTACAAAACACGAGCGGGGTACCACCATAAAACCTAAACTAAGTTTATAATGGTGTGCAATTTAACACTGACCATAATGATTATTTGCTGCGGCAAATAAATTGCTGTTATTTGATTATTTATGATACAGCAATAGATGGCAAGACATATTTATTTATGGTGGGTAGTTAAACAATTTGCGGGGATGGGTGCTGCATTCCGTGCTATAGATATAATCCCTTCGTCTATGTCATTAACTAAAGTTTAATAACCGTTATATAATTGGATAATTGTCTATGTGTGTGGGGTGAAAATAACCTTTTCAAACTTGGTGGATAAACGAATGAAAGAATCTATGCATATAAGACTCAAAGTCCTGTCTGATTTATTCATCACTAACTTATGAGTCAGTCATAAACTCCCAGCGCTGAAATTTAGCACAGGGCTTCTTTTTATCATGTGAGATTAGAAATGATTTTTCAAAATTAATTCCCTAAAGGGGTAAAAAGGGAGGTTAAATTATATATGACAAAAACGTTAATTTTGGAGTTATGTCTTACACCTTTACTTCATGAAGTCACTCCACTGGATATAGGTCTCGAAAGCTTACTTCAGTGTATATTAAAGGCAATACAGCCATAATTATTGTGAAATTGAATGACTTGCCGGAGTCTGCGTAGTACAGTCTGAAGGTCTTCAAGTCGCGGGTGAATAGGTACCTAATGAACAAGTGTGCTCCATCGTAGACCACGTCGCTGCTTAACTTCAACCAGGATGGTGGTCGAACGCTTGTTTATTGTGTTAAAAAAATCGCGTTTGAAAATGTTGTTTTCTACGCAAAGAGAATTGGTAAGAAATAAACTTGCGACATGTCACATACGGCCTTAGACAGTACAAATAAGTAAAGTATTAAACAATAAACAAACCAATATCAAGGGCATACAAAGATATTCATTTTAAACATATGCGCGTTAAAGTAGTCAAACATAATTTTGGTCACACGAATTATATTTTTTTTTTGGTCATACTTGTGGCAATTAGAAGTATCCGGTAAGGGGTGGGCGAAGCCCGTGTCCGCGGGTGACCGTAGAACGCGGAACTAAAATGACTACCTGCTACTATGAAATTAAAGTTACATTGAAACTGCGCTGGTCATTTTATATCCGGAATGTCCCCTCCAACGCATTGCGACGCCATTTTTCTAGTGAGACCAAAATTATCGATACTTGTGATCCTAAACTGACATTTAGAATAAAACGGGACACAATGAGAATATAAAAAAGCATGCAGGAGCGAAAGAGTAAGAGGATTTCCTCTTACTATTGCGGTTATATAAACCTATTGAGGTTAGACAATAGTAAGAGACAAAGAGACGTATAGTTAGATCGAAACTGGTAGTAAAAGTGACAGTTTGGATCCAGAAGTACATCATATTCTGTACATATTCGTGCAAAAGAGACTGAAAATGCTACGCGGGTTGCAAGCCTAGTTGTGTTTGGTCTTAGATTTTTTACCACGATAGTACTGTCGTACAGTCAGTGTTAAAATGTGTTATTCAAGTGCATAAAGAACATTAATATTACAAATTAGCGTGCACTTGATGGCAGTTCACAAATACATTCTTCCGTTAAGATACTTCGCCTGATTAAATTCCTGTAAAATTTAATTCAATTACGTAATATCGTTAACAGCTAATAACAATGAATACTTTAAAGTAAGGAGCAGTACTTAAATATTTCATCATCATCATCTTCAGCCCATACTTGTCCGGGACATACATATTTACACTTAAAGTCCTTACTTGTATATAAAGTCTACAGAGTAACCAAACTAGTATTATTTGTACAAGGAATTCCTGTATGCTAAGGCAAAGACAGTTAACGACGTCATTGGTCGAGTGAAGTAAAAGTACCTTGCCGGATTCGGAACGTGCACCTTTACTTAACCAGCGCCAATTTTACATTGTATATTGTTAATTGACCTCGAATTATAAAGCGTTCTGTACCATAAAGGTCTTACAGTAAAGTAACTCTTTGTTAATGACTAGTTATAATTTATACCGGATTTAAGCTGTTACTAATTCTCTATCATCTCTACTTATGTACATAGTAACAAAGGCGCTTCCCGCAGTTCTGTTTGTCTGTCCGTAGTATGCTTATATTTATAACTACGCAATGGATTTTGATGTGATTTTTCTTTAATAAATAGATAGGGTAAAAAATAATCTAGAGCTCTCATAGCACTCTATATAGATAGAGTAAAAAATAATATAATATGCATTTATCACACACGCAGAACGGATATATCTAAAGTGATGTTGTATTTTAGATAGATAGTTGTCGTAGATTTACTACACTATTTGCACACCTTAAAAAGGACTACAAAAAGTCTTCGATGGTATATGTTCTAAGGATAAAACACCAAAACCATATTGTGTTAGTCTTTATTTAGTACCAGAATTGCATTCGTGAAAAGCCAGGACGAGTCGCTAGTCCTTGATATAACACAAATTACAGTTCCATTTAATTAATTTATATACTTTGTGGGTGTTAAATTTTAAACATAACTGTGTATAATTTCATTGAATACTTGTCTGCGGTTTTGCTTGTGATACGAATACGATATTCTGACCTCAATGGCTCAAGAAATACGAGAGTACAATATCGTTCTAACAAATAATCAACCGCAGTTATTAGGACTATAAATTATTTTAAAGAACACTAGAAAACGATTATGGAAAAAAATACACACTCACATCTTTCTCAAAGTGCGACCGTTCTCTAATGAATTTTTGGGACATTTCACGACCGGGTCTTGATATGTGGAGGTAATCTCTGCCTACTCCTCTGGGAAACGGTCGTGACGTGTCGTCTTAATAAATTCCCACGGGAACGGAATACAATTAATAAGATTAAATGTACCTTCAATTAAAAAAATACCATGACAGATTTGTGATTTTCTCGTGGAACCCATTACCGGAACTAAAAATTTAAATAGAATCAAACAAGAGGCATCCGTTTCAATTTAAAAAAAAACATCCAAATCGGTTCATCCAGATTAAAGGTAATAAACATAAAAAAGTACCAACGAATTGAGAACCTCTTCCTTTTTGAAGTAGGTTAAAAATATCTACATTTGACAGGCGACGACTGATTAAGCCTTTAAGCAAAAGACATACATCAATACGGCTGTTTTACAACATCTAAAGTAGAATGGCACATTTCAACAAAGAATTATGTGGAGGTACACTTACCTTTTATTGATTGCCTTATTCCTAAAACAGAATAAACAGTTTGTCAATGTTTGCTTTGTGATTTATATTATGGGAAATGTTTGTCCAGTAGCGTAGTTTAACATAGGAAAATAATAAATTAAACTGAGTAATATTGACGTCGGGGATATGGCAAGCGACCCTAGTGGCTCTTATAGGTAGAGTCTAATAGGATGACGGTAACTGTTTCTATTCCAGCCTTAGAGCTGAGCCATTTCTTACTTTCGTCTGGGTATTTTATGTATCGATCTATTTATTGAAGTATATTATTATTGAGATTAAATAAATAAATAAATAAATATTTTAGAACAACACACACATTGCCTTCATCCCATGTTAAGTAGCTAAAGCACTTGTGTTATGGAAATCAGGCAACGAGAGATATACTTATAAATATATATTTTTTCATTTAAATAATACTTATATAAATAAAACACCCAGACACATCCAACAAGTGCTTAAAAGATCATCACATAAGCACCTGTCAGCGGTGGGAATCGAACCCACGGCCCTACGGAGCAGAGGCAGACATGCTGACCACTACACCAACGGGCCCGTCAAGTCAAGTCTCTGGTACTCAAAACAGGGTATTCTAGCTATCAGTTGACCGTGCCTCTAATTTATTCCATACGTAAAACATATTCACAACTATACCTTAAGCATTCTATTAAAATAAAACACAAACGATTTATTACATAAAAACACAAATGTTTGTTCATATCCTTTATCCCTTACTAAACTGAGGAAGGTACGTAACTGACATCCGTAATACCTAGTCTAAAAGGTTCTAAGGTTCTTCTATTTCTTTTTGTTTTATTCATCCTTCGCCGGAAAGGCCGACAAATAGTAAAGGCATATGGCCCGACCATTGCCCAATAACCTTTTCACTACCCCGGATATTCGGACTTCGGTCGCTATTTACGCCGTATATTAAAAAAAAAACATCTGGTATAGTAAGTTTTTTTAATCGTAGACCAGTTCAGGAACTTCGGAGCATAAACTAAAATGTAAAATGCACCTATTATAGGCTGTCACGAAGGAAATAAGGTGCGGCCTAAGACCAGTACTGCATCTTTTGTCGCCTAGTGTAACCTTCGGTATCTGGGTGACGTGAGGTGTCGTGCGTTCAGCAGTGGGACGTGCGCTCTTAATAAAATTCCTGCGGTCACTTGCCGGTAATGCTTGGTACTATAAGAATACGGTCGGCGGCTCTATCTATCTGCGTATTTCTTTAATTTTTATATGTAGAGATAGAAAGCCAAGTAAAAGAGTTCAACGCGGTGACATTTTGTTTGTGAAGACTTTTTTTCCTATACAGTTACGTGTAATGTACTCTAGGTTTGTCTGCAATCTAATTTTGGGAGTTAATATATACATCATAATATGTATTTACGTACAACTAATATTATCTGAATATATAGTAGGTAATTATTTGACCAAAAAGAAAAAATAAATAAAAACACGACCAATCAGAATAATACATTTTGCGGCAGTGGATATTATGGTAATTGTCTACATTATAATGTAAATTATAAATCAATCCGTAATCAGCGAAAATTGAAAATATAAAGTACATCAGGCATTAATATTTTCAAGGTTATGTCACATAGTACTTGATCCGTTCACTCAACGGGCTGTGGAGTGTGATTTTAAAAATGCCTCGTTGCTAAGTATTTATTACCAAACCTCTGTGCCATTTTATTTGGCCGCATTTTAACATAACCGACATTACGCGTAGGTACACCTTGAAAACTAGTGTTCGGATAATTTTGCCAATTATTTTCGAGTAACTTACTTTCGATAAATGTGTAACTGTAAGTTTGAATGGACTCGTTACCTACTTTTCTACTAAGACAAATTATTTGCTTAACATTTTTTTTTTGTTAATATCTGTTACATAATTTTGTTGTCATGACATGTATTAGATGTATCTACTTATCTATGTTTGCTTAATTTCTTATTTCGAAAGTCTATGGTGTTGTGGTTAGGATAAAAAAGTTTTTAGTTGTAATTAATCATTAGCCATGGTAGATGGCTTATTATTTTTGGAAGAGGCGAAAATGATTTGGATTTTATCATTTCCAAGGTCGGGGACTCTGCCTACCCCTCTGAGGAATGGGCGTGACGTACCTATATGTAAAAAATGTATTGATTACTGGCTTCTTATAAAATGAAGGTTTTTCGTTTATATTAATAGCATTTCTTCCATCGTGGACTAGACTTGTTTCTCGCTTAAATCTTACACAGTGAAGATTATCTGAATCACGTATTGCGATGTTGCACCACACGCATCGTCCGTACCCTAACGAGACCCTGAAATTCTTGCCGCAAATAGGCCGCCGGTTCGTTGACATTCCATACAACAGTTTGCATATCACCACATACCGTTGAACTGTCCATTCTTACATTTTAAAGGACAGACTAGCTCAACTTACCCCGGTCGGCCAACTTATCTAGGCCGCTGTTGAACATGCAGATGTGAGGTAGATGCGGGCGCAATTGCCCACTGGCCAGCTGTGGCGCGCAGGGTTGCCCAACATTCAGTGCGTTCGGTATCACACTGAGGTAAACGCAGGTATTGTTGTCACGCGGTCAACTTGTGATAGCAGAATGCGCGGTCGATTTCAAGGCACATACTATTTAGCCGTGTGGAAAATGAGCCTTATTAGCAATGCGTTAAAGTTGACGGAAATTCATTGAGTGACGTGAGTTCTCGGTTGTCATAATCGATTAGGATTGTGAATAATTTCGTTGTAAAATATATAGATAACTACTTTGAGGAGTGATTTAATTCATTTAGTAGGTACATTATTCTTAAGATCAGACTAAAACTCTCTTAGCAATAAACAAGCTGTCACTTATACATAGGTATGACATGTCTAGTGCTGTTAAATCCGTATTTGACATAAAACTGAACAAGTTAAGTTGAGCTTCGTATGCCTTCGGATGGGTATGACCCATTTATTCGTATGACCCATGTTTTAAACAACAAATTTCTCTCTATTACTTTTCCTAAATGAGTATTACTCCTTCTGATTAGTTAATTCGTCATTATTATTTATCCTTAATACATAAATAACAGGTACTTTCCTTGCCTGTACTGAGTGAAAAAGGATCCCGAGCAATGGTTTTAGAAACGTTGTTGAGCTCGCTGCTACCCCGCATTGTCGTCATAGTTGAAGATGGACGAGCCCAATAACGTTTCTAAGACCTCGGGGTCTTTTTACACGCAGTATAGTAACATAATTTATGTATCATTGTTGCTTTTGTTATTTTAAATTCTAATTTCATTGTTTTTATTTTTTATTGTGTTTCACCTATTTTGTAAATATTATGTAACCAACTTAGACTTTAATAGAAAATGTCGCATGTGCACATAGCTAAGTAAGGACATTTTATTTTTGTAATACGTGATAAATAATTAAAATAAATAAATATTTTTCGAAATGAATCAATTCGCCGATCCAATTAGTATTCAAGAATGGCTGGTTTTATCTTTGCTAATTTATTTCGAAGGACGCAATTCTTCAAATTATTGTTATTATTTTACCTTAACAAGCGACGATTCTGTGCTGAACGATCATGTTCCTTCGTTTATAGGACACTGTAATGCGATTTTGATTGTCTCATTATACATTGAAGGTTTGTCATTACGCAATCGTTAAATAATAATCAAATTGTGTCGTTATAATATAATATAAATATAATATTTGCATTATGTTAGTTTATTATATACTAGTGGACACCCCGCGATATCATTCCAATAGTTTCTGTATTTCATACAAACTTTATTTAGTGACGCTTCCCACAGGATAGGAATGAAAAGTAGCCTATGTCCTTTCTCAGGCTCTGAACTATGAATACACAATTTTTCATTTATCTCGGCTCGGTAGTTTTTAGTATCGTAAAAGCTAGACAGACAGACAAAGTTACTTTCGAATTTATAATATTAGTACATATACAAGTAGGTATACATACTTTCTCGTAAATCGTCTATTTCATAACAATAATACTCAGCAGGTATTTTAATTAATAAACAGCAAATGATCGAGAAAAAGGGAGATTCTGTTTTTCTTTACAAATAGACATAACAATATGTAGGTCACAGACAAAGAGGTTTCTATAAAGAAGGGACTAAAATTATTTTCAGATTATCTATCGCCATTTATCTTTTTTAATACTACAATTGCACACATAATAACGTTTAGCAATAAAACTAATTTTCTAAGCGGATTTCTAAATTCCGCTCATAAATAATATATTAGGTACTACACATTATAATCTGTGCCTAGGTTAAATGCGCTACTCGGAAACTGCACAGTAAGGCACTGTTTCGCAACTGGCGCTGACTAGTTAAAGTGGTTGTTACATTATTATGTTATAAAACGATTTTATGTTATCGTTTATACTAAGTTACCGCATATCTCGGTGGGTAATTGTATCAAATCAATTGCTTGCTTGCATTGCAAAAACTGTATTTATCTTTCTTAGACTTTATAGATAACACAATGGTAATTTGTAATAGGTACTGTCAAGATAATACTGAGAGATTTCCAGTTCGACGAGAGGATGGTATTATGATTTCTTACCATTACTCTATTTCTCTCTTTTTATTAGTTGCGAGGTGCTTTGCTAACGATTGTACTGTGACAAATGATAATAAACAAACAAATCTTAATATATAAAAGGAAAAGCCGACTGACTGACATATCAAACGTAGACATTTGGTACGGACACAGCTTAGGTGCCATAGGGGTGCACTAAGAAAGGAATTCCTGAAATTCCCAAGGGAACGGGAAAATTCTTTTGTATGAAGCATCTAAACGGTTAAGCCGTTAGACGCTTTAAATTAGGGATGCAGGTTCTACTAAACTACGCGAATGAAATCGCGGGGCGTCCACTAGTAATGTATAAAAATGGTTTTCTCCTCGCCGCCCACGGCTAAATAAAGAGAGTAAAGAAAGGGAACACAGTTTTATACATAGATTATTGTCTATCTATACATTTAATAACTCAAAGTCCTGACTGATTCATTCATGACTGACTCAACAAACGCCCAGCCCGAAACCTTGACCATAAAAAGCAGAAATTTTGCACAGGAGTTCATTTTATGACGTTTGCGTGGGATAAGAAAGGATTTTTCTAAATTCATCGTCTAAAGGGGTAAAAAGAGGTTAGTTAGCAGAGTTAGTTAGAGGGGGTAGGGGGCAGTTTACATGAGAAAAACGTTCAAACTTGGCAGTAGTGGGTGCGATTCACACATAACCCCGCCAATGATGGGGTATCCATAACGTATCTCCCCACGATAAAAAAGTAGGTACAACATCACGGAACAATCTCGAACAACAAGTAGATAAATAAATTGCCAAAAATACGAACGATGACTCAAACCACGAAATCATCGAAATTACTCCAAAAACAAAAATTTCATTCTGTTTGTTCTGTCTGCTTTGTTATATTATTAAACCAGCAATAGTGACTTACGAAATACGACATTCACACGCGATTCCGGAACTAATCAGTTTTCATAACACTTACACATTCTTCTTCTTCATCGTATTGTTGTGCCGAAATTACGAAAAAAAAAACAATAATTCGAGAGTGTCTCGAGTGGTGAATTTATTATGCGTTGCATTGCTTGATTGTGCGCGTGTGAACCCTGTAACGGCGATGGGCTCAAACACTGTCACGTTGAGTCAAATACGCTTGTGTGTTGTGTACAAGTGCCTCTGCCTACCCCGATTTGGATTTCATTTAAATACAGTTGATTTCATTTAAAGCATTGGACCATCCTGATGTTAAGCAGCAATGTGCTCTACGATGGAGCACACTTGTTTATTAGGTAACTATTTACCCGCGACTTGAAGATCTCCAGACTATAGGTAGTTACACAGAC
Organism: Conopomorpha cramerella; assembly: GCA_012932125.1. Classification (NCBI taxonomy): domain Eukaryota; kingdom Metazoa; phylum Arthropoda; class Insecta; order Lepidoptera; family Gracillariidae; genus Conopomorpha; species Conopomorpha cramerella. Next base: position 20,707 of record SJJU01002198.1, on the reverse strand, counting down.
TCCGGCAAGTCATTCCACATCCTGGCGGTTCGTTAAGTGTTGTTATATTCTAAAAAGCAAATGCATTGTACTCTGACTACACGCTTACCCAATCTTAAGAAAAACGATTAAGTGAATGCCTAAAATGCATGAAACGATATACCTACACACTATCGTATCTAGATGCTAAAGGTAATGACCTAACGAACAGCGCATGCATATTTCCATACAAACATAGGTATGTATGTGGGTGACCCCAACCTCGGGCGAGGCCGTATGTCTGCGCGTGCGCACGTCGCCGCGCCGTGTGTGTACCACGTGTGCTTACGTCACACGTGCAGGTTGCAAGCCGGTTAGACCTGTGTGCAGTCTACGCTTCCTGCATTCAGTTGCACACTGCAAAGTTTCGGTTGCGTTTTTGGTTTGGTTTGCAGTAAAAATGTTGTAGGGGAATGTATGATTTATTCGTAAACTATAAGCTTCTGCAAAAGTTGTTTTGCCAATATACATTATTAACAGTGTTACTTTGCTATCATACACACGTATACATATAAACCTTCCTCAAGAATCACTCTATCTACTAAAGAAAACTGCATCAAAATATATTGCGTAGTTTTAAAGATCTAAGCTTACTTAGGGACAGACAACAGGAGGCGACTTTGTTTTATACTATGTCTTGACTCTCGTTCATAATCGGTAGGTGAGGTGAGGTGGGCAGAGCCTGTAGATGACAAACATCTAGCCTGATCTTTGAAGCGTAAATGCACAAATAATACTTACTAAGATTACAGGAGTTAAGCGGCAAGCTCAACACTTTTGGATAACTTTCTCTCCCGTAATAACCCTTATGTTGCCTTTGACGAAATGTTGAAAGAATATCTAGATATACGTCTACATTATTTTAATTCTTTTCTCGTGCAAATAATGTTTCTTTTTTCATATTTTCGTCGGAAATACAAATAGCGAAATACTAACTGTCCATTGTTTTGACGTAGGCGTATTTTTATTAGTAACTCCAACTATTAATCTGAGAAATATTCTAATCATAAATCGTTCAGCAGTTTTAAAATTATTCGTATTAAACAAAAAAATCTTTTTTTTTAATCGCAATGAACAAGCGTTTGAGCACCACCCTGCCTAATGTTAAGCAGCGATGTGGTCTACGATGAAGCACAGAATATCATCATCATTTTCCTGCCCTTATACCACACCGGGTGAGGTTGGCGCAACACGTTTCCTTTCGCCTTTCGTCTCTGTCACTCGTCATCTCTGCAGTTACACCTTTCACGCACATATCATTTTTAACACATGGACTGTGACCATACCTTCTTTGGTCTCCCTCTTCCCTTGTATCCTTTCACATCCATACTCAACACACATTGATGTTGAGAACACATTGTTGATGTTAAGAACTTAACATCCTGATGTTAAGCAGCGATGTGGTCTACGATGGAGCACATATAATGTCAACAGCTCGATATAATAATGTAAATATTTTGCAATCAAAAGCGGTCAAGTGGGAAGTAACTCGCCACAATACAACAAGAATTACTTATGTTTATTTGCCATTACATACGCGATGTCGTAATACCTGAGAAGACGAGTGATTATTCAGATGTTACACGTTTAAAATTAGAATGTTCACACTGAAGGATTGTTTGCGAAACGTATGTATGAACTATATATACAGGGTGGGGCCCACAACACGGGCCGAAAATCCAAACATAAGTATTTAAGATTGTCAGTAATCACGTAGAAGCGGTCAAAATTATTACTTAAAAAATGCATCATGCCTAACAAAATTAATCCTACCAGCAATGGACAGGAAGCATTTAGTAACTGCTCCCTTTATTGACAGTTACTGCCAAAAACTTTTCTGACAGCCAACATAGCGTATGTTGTTATGCCCCTGTACCACGACACATAACGATTCCTAATAGATAACTTGCGATGATAGTGTATTATGATTAGTTCATAGATTATAGTTACTAACTTTACACCCAGTTTATTTCAAAACCACAAAGTTTGTACTATTAAGACCACTTTAGAATGATGTTAAATAGCCAAAAGTATCTTGGTTTAAGTCCTCGGCCCGTGTTGTGGGCCCCACCCTGTATATAAAACTGTTTTATTGTGTATTGTTTAAAACGACGGCCACTCACTTGGATATTAAGCTTGTCTGACTCTTATCTCAAATGAAAAAATGAGACAAATGCACCTTAAGCATTAAATGTGCATCGATTTGCTTTTCAGAATATGTGCCTTAGATTTCTATTCTGAAACTCCTCCCAAGTGCACATTTCTGCTTAAGTAACGTTTGTCCCGTTTCAATCGTGTTTGTGAGAAAGAGAAAAGCTATTCTCAAGTGATACTTGTATCAACATCATTAGCCACATGATGTCCACAGCTGGACGAAGGCCTCCCGTAATGATTTCCATGATAATTTGGGGAGAAATGCTAAAAAATTCAGGCAGGCGGGTTGGTGAACGCAGTGGTGTTGTTTTAACTCACAGAGATCTCTGCTGCCCGTCCTCGGAAGAGTTCCCTCCTTGGCCTCACACAGACCCCCACGACATGTATTCTTTTCGCCGTCACCAAACTGCTTGTATAATGATTATTAATTCAGAATACGTGTCTAAAAGCTTAGTACCTGGACGACCGAGCTTCGCTCGAAGTAAAAAAATCGATTATTTTCCTTCGATTTTTTCATAACCCCATCTCTAGTTACTTCGAAACCAAAACGTCCCCCGCACCATCCTACGTATAGCATAGTATTACTACTCGGCAATAGATGTTAGTAAGAGTCGTATTAACAATTTGAGCAATTTTTCATGCCCGAAAACACGGTTGGAAAGATGTTTTCTAAAAATTAAACCTAGCTAGATCGATTTATCGCCCCCAAATCCCTCTACATACCACATTTCATGAAAATCGGTGCAGCCGTTTCCGAGATTACAATTATATATATATATACAAGAATTGCTCGTTTAAAGATAAAGATATACACACAAGTGTCTAGGGTTCAAGTACATTTTAGAAGATTGCAATCAAGAATTGAATATATTTTACAAAAACTGAATTCATTCATAATTTATTCAAAATGTCGTGATAAGTCTTTGATACAGGCATGGGGAATTAGGTAGGAGACCAATCCAGAAGATTAGATTTAATTTAAATAAATTAGATTTTTTTAGAGCTAAAAATGTTCTTGATCCTTAGACACTTTTGATGTGTGTAGAAATACACAATTTCAACCTCTCGATTAATTTCAAAGACTTTTACACTCCATTAATCAGTTATTACACTGTAACAAATGAGGCCGCGAAAATAGCCTGACGTGTTACAATGAGAACATAACATTTAGCTTTTGGATAGCAGTAAAAAAACAACATCCACGATTGCTAGATGAGAGATCGACTTGCATCGATAAAACTGACAAGTATGAGAAATACCTATTACAGTCTAACGATTGCATAAAAATATATCACAAGTATTAACTACTTAATTCACTGAAGGTCACAATATGATATCTATTGTTTGATGCACTGATGTGATAAGTCCTAAAAATGTCAAATGGTCTATCAGTGTTAGCCATTAGTGTCAAGTTGAGCACTAAATTGCCGATGACGGGGGCTTGCCATCTGATAAAAAAACGCGCCAATGAAAGCTCAGCTTGTTACATATTTCAAGCACGAGTGGCTAAGAATGTGCGTGATAGATACACTCATATCTTTATGTTGCAAACGGCTATGTTACATGATATTTTACATGTCAGTTTTGACAGAACCCATAGGCATACAAGTATTGATTTGAAATTACGATAGGTCGTGACAATTTATGTAATTAAATTAACGGAATACTTACACCCGCGCTCGTAGTCTCGTCAGGCGTAGACAGTAAATTTGGTGATGTGGAAGTCAGATGTTTGTCAAGGTCCTGTTTTGTGGTAGTTAATATATATATGACATAGACATATATATGTCATATAACATCAAAAGCGGCAGTGTCCACCCAGTGCCTTGTGGACTCTGCCGCCTTTGATATTATATGACTCATATGGTGAATATTAATATTCACCAGCGTGTTACTCTATATTCACGTCTTCCTTAACCCTTTCGACGACACATCCTGCTTATCAAACGTGGTAACAAATAAAACTTCTTTTGTCTTAAGTCGAGTGATCACGAAAGTGTTGAGTAGTTTACGCTAATGCTCATTCAGAATCTGAACTCGAAACACTGAAACAATGACTTGCCGGAGTCTGTGTTTCCTGCGCAGTACCACTGAAGGTCTTCAAGTCGCGGGTGAATAGGTACCTAATGATAATGTGTGCTCCATCGTAGACCACATCGCTGCTCAACATCAGGCAGGATGGTGATCAAACGCTTCTTCATAATGATAAAAAAGAGTCACTAATAGAGTGAAAATGATATAAACTTTATGGCTCAAAAAATTAAAAATCTAAGCCAATGTACCTACCTACACTATTATATTAAAATAAATAAATTAAATAAATAAATTAAATATTTTTTCACAACAACACACACATTGCCTTCATCCCATATTAAGTAGCTAAAGCACTTGTGTTATGGAAATCAGACAACGAGATATATTTACTTATATATTTTTTTTTTCACTTAAATACATACTTATATAAATAAAACACCCAGACACATCCAACAAGTACTTAAAAGCTCATCACCTAAATACCTGCCAGCGGTGGGAATCGAACCCACGGCCCTATGAAGCAGAGGCAGACATGCTGACCACTACACCAACAGGCCCGTCAAGTAAAGTCAATGTTTTTTCTTTCCAGAGCCTGTTATTAGTAACTTGCGTGGCGGTGTCGTCGGCGCAGTACCAGCAGTTCGGTTTCGGAGGATACGACGACTTCCTCGCGACCAGCTTCGGAGCGCCGAACTTTCAGGGAATCAATATGGCGGCCGCCAGAGATCCCAGAGCTAACCGAGGTAATTAAATTAATTTTGTATTAGCTATATTGTAGCTGTTTTTTATCACCATAGGACGTAACTAAGTAACTATTTTTTGGCGGAGTTACCATCAATTTTATTCGTTGCCATGTAACAAGTTGTATTATTGTAAAGTTTTATTGAAATTGAAAATATAAGGAATATTTTTTATGGTCACACAGTAACCTAGATATTGGGTCAACAAATATGTCGATAATTAATCTATTGACTCTATACATAGTTAGATTCATACCTAACACGTTTTATTGAGTTGAAACTTCAATATCAAGTATGAATAGGGTTGATTTTTATTTGACTATTGGATATAAGATCCATACTTTAATACCACAATGTATATGAATGAGTACCGTTAGGCTACTAAATAAAAAAAGGTTACATTCCCATAGGAACACAACATGACATGTATTATGCATATCTCGTTAAAGACCAATAATATCCATTCTAAATTCAAATTCACATTACGCAATTGACCACAGAGCGGCGCAACTCTGCAGCCCTGTTTGTTTTGCTTTCACTATAAGTGTTTATATACCTTTGTGTATAATAAAATTTAACTTCAATAAAACAAAGTCGCCTCCCGTTGTCTGTCCTTATGTATGTTAGATCTTTAAAACTGTGCAATGGATTTTGATGCGGTTTTCATTAGTAGACGGAGAGATTCTTGAGAAAGGTTTATATGTATAATACATGTATATGCCAGAAAAACACTGTATAAAGTATACCTATTGACAAGACAACATTTTCCCTGTCAAGTGGTATTATTATTTATAAAGTAAACAATAGTAGGTTTTAGATAGTAGTGAAGGACAATATCGTGATGAAACCCACATACCACAAGGTGTATGAGCCTTATAACGGTAATGGGGGATGAGCCTGTCACGTTGGGTGAGTCGTGGGCATAGTACTATAATAATATTCATAAGTTGTAATTGTCTTATAATTAAGTAAGTATAGTACCTCACTCATTACGAGTGTACAACTTACCTTAACATAGTGTTGATTTTGCCCTAACAGGGTTCATGCTTGACACTTTATAATTTATTTAAGAAATTTTCCGTGAAATTAGTGCAATAAAAAAGAAGAAAAATAATAACCCGCTTTAGGAGTAATGATCTATTTTGTATTATATATGTATTACCAAAAAGTAAACGTATATTTTTTAATTATTCGGACGCATTTGTCTCTTTTCAACACTTGTCATTAGAGTGAGACAAACCGTAAAATTGACCGCCTTAGTCTCAGTGCCGTGTAAAAAGGACCTTGACAATGACTGTAACGATTAGAATGTCGCGAACTGTGGCTATTTAGCTTTTAGTATTAAAAATAACAGCCATCGATAAAAAAGTGACGTATACATTGATTGACTAGATACCTAAATTGATAGCGGTTATTTACTTTGAAAGACCAGAACTACTCTAAAGTATTAGTAGTGTTCGAGCTCCGAGGTCAATTAACGTTGGTAGTTTTTTTAATAACTTGTCATCGTTTCACGGTGAATATTAATTACAGTATGCAAAGACAGTGATTGTCAAAGCTTTTAGCTTCTATTGCGGTTACATAAAGTTTGTATTATGCGCAATATTTGCGACATTGTTATACTTACGGATTATGTTATATACTGTGGAGTGTTGTGTTAGGTACTCACGTTTTACGATAATGTATTGCCAATATACATACAATTTTTTTTTTCAATAAAATAGTAGCCTATATATATATATATATATATCCTTTGTCAAACTCTAAACAATATGTAGGTATAACAATTTTCATTTAAAACGGTTCACTAGTTTTGGCGTCAAAGCGAGACCGACATACTGACAGACAGAGTTACTTTCACATTTATTAATATTAGTACGGATTAGGGTTTAGGTACAAACAAACATTACTGTCATTGTGTTCGGGAAAGAGTTAAGTAAAGAATGTCTCAGACCAAACACAACTAGACTTGAAAGCGGCGTGGCACTCTCAGTATTTCCCTTTCTAAGCAATATGTATGGAAGTTGGATGTATTTATTTATTTATTATTTATTTATTTACATTTGACACGTACACTTAAATAAACAATTACAGAATAATGAAAATTAACAATTAGAGAAAACAAACAGAAATTAACAAGTAAGCATTGTGGGATTAGACGTGGCAAATGCAAAAGGGCTCTGATTCAGCGTGTGCTGGGAGTGACGTGGATTAACACAACACTCTCAGCGCTGATCTTCCATCAGTACCCAACACACCCTGTGCAAAGGATGTACTTCTGGATCCAAACTGTCACTTTGGTATTAAAACTGGCAGTCTAGATCCAGAAGTACATACAATATGCTGCTACGCCGTAAGGGACAGAAGATTCATATCTCTTGCTCTTTCACTCCTGCATGTTTATTATATCGTTGTTTCGTTTTATTCTGAACATAAGTTTCAGATTGCAAGTCTAGTTTGGTCTGAGGGTGCAGTGTTTCAATCCAGAGAATCGACATTAGAACTCTCGCAAAAGATATCTCGTAAAGTCATCACAAAGCAACAAAGCAGTCCTGGCTCGCTGTGGGGGGCTAATGTAAACAATCACTCGCGATCCCAATCTATTACGGTTGCGAAAGTGTAGAGTAGGCGCTATTACATTCGAAGTGATCTGGGCTTTGCTCAACCCGATTGCCTGTTGTGACAAACTGCCTATTAATTTGAATAAATTCGATGCATTTTAAAAGTAGAGTCACTATTTTTGGATGAAAGGTCGATTCGTGAAACATTTGTGCCACAATACAAAAAAAGGGACAGTCCCAATATCTACCCTCGAGGGAAAAGGACGCAGCGTAACACATAGTATAAAGCAAAGACGCCTCCCGCTGTCTGTCTCTATATGTATCCTTAGATCTTTAAAACTGCGCAACGGATTTTTATGCGGTTTTCTTTAGTAGATATGGAGACTATTGAGGAAGGTACATGCATAAAATAACTAAGAAATACTGTTAATTCGTGTTTATTGGTAAAACAACGTTTGACGAGTCAGCTACTAAAACTTTGTAATATAATAAGCACAGTAGTTAAACATGTGATTAATATGACTTGCGAAATATGTTTGTTAGTTAATCACGGATAAACTTCACAACTAATTATGATAAAACTTTCATGCGGTAAAAGTAATAGTTTATACAACTAAGAACATTGCACAAGTTGGCTAACGAGACGTATCGCGAACTACAGAATAAAACATTGTTGCTACTTTTTGAATATTAAATTATGTCTGTATACACAAATCAAAAGTGTCTAGGGATCAAGAACATTTTTAGCTCTAAAAAAATCTAATTTATTTAAATCAAATCTAATCTTCTGGATTGGTCTCCTACCTAATTCCCTATGCCTGTATCAATGACTTATCACCACATTTGGAATAAATTATGAATGAATTCAGTTTTTGTAAAATATATTCTTGATTGCAATCTTCTGAAATGTACTTGATCCCTAGACACTTTTGATGTGTGTAGCAGTGGCGTGCACTGGCTTTTACGATAAAGTAGGCAGTAATCCCCAAGGATTAACACGTATGTATAGGTAACTTGTCTTTACGAAATTAAAAATTTGTCGTGAGTATAACGAAAGAAGATCTAGCAATAACTCTATTATTAGGTCTGGTATCCAAAATACTAAGGTAGGCAGTGTCTTTTTGCCTATATGGTGTGCACGCCACTGTTATATAGGTACATAAAAAGATGTATGAATGTAGATGAAGCGAAAGGGGTGATCAGGACCGTGACAAATGGAGATCTATAGTCTCTGCCTACCCCTCTGGGAGACAGGCGTGAAGTGTATGTATGTATGTATGTATGTATGTATCATCATCATCATCATCATCAGCCCATACTTGTCCACTGCTGGACATAGGCCTGTATGTATATATAACGATACATAATTGCTAGTCATTGACAATTGAACGTAACCATTAAAGATCTAACCTACATATTTTTAACTAGCATACGGACTTGTCACAAGTCAAAACATTGTCATAATTGCGCAATGTGTAAATGTTTGAATCGTTGCCATAACCAGTAGCGAGGTCTTTTGTCAGATGGGGATTTAGACCATGTAATATTTTGTCAAGTGTCAATTATGAAAAAAAGTGTCAATCATTTTTTTTTCTCACCAAGCTTATGTGGTATTACTCAATTCGTTTGGTTTAATTATTATAGATGCAGAAACCGCAAAGCTACTGTTCTAAGATTTATTACTCGTTTCTTTATTATGAAACTAGCCAACCCGGCAAACGTTGTTTATCCAATATACAATATCATTAACATATATAATATACATTATTTATTATTTGCATATTCCTCATGAATCAAGAGTGATTCAGTTCATCTTCTCCAACTACTAAAGAACGGCATCAAAAGTCCGTTACTTAGTTTTTTTATCACTATGAACAAGCGTTTGTCCACCATCCTGCCTGATGTTAAGTAGCGATGTGGTCTACGATGGAGCACACTTGTTTTAGTTTAGACTAGCTGTACCGCGCAGTGTTACTCGCGCTTTTTTTTTGTTCCCGTGGGGATTTTGCGTTAAAATATAGCCTATGTTACTTGTGGATAATGTAGCTTTCGAATGGAGAATTTTTTTAAAAACGGTCCAGTAGTTTTTGAGCCTATTCATTACAAACAAACAAATAAAGATTTCCTCTTTATAATATTAGTGTAGATCTAAGCATATATAGGGGCAGACAGCGAGAGGCAACTTTGTACTGATCATCATCACAATCCTATATTTGTCCACTGTTGGACATAGGCCTGTCCAATTGTACGCCACTGTGATCTGTTTGGCTTTTCGTATCCTGCTATTTGATTATTCAATATTAATTGCTTTTCAATTTCAAACAGTATATTAGTGTTGTCGACGGGCCCGTTGGTGTAGTGGTCAGCATGTCTGCCTCTTCTCCATAGGGCCGTGGGTTCGATTCCCACCGCTGGCAGGTATTTAGGTGATGAGCTTTTAAGTACTTGTCTGGGTGCTTTATTTAGTATGTATTTAAAAGAAAAAAAAAGTATTTAATTAAGTATATTTCGTTTGTCTGATTTCCATAACACAAGTGCCTTTAGCTACTTAACATGGGATGAAGGCAATGTGTGTGTTGTTGTAAAATATTTATTTACTTATTATTTATTAGTGTATTGACAAAAAAAAATACCACTCGAGTAAGGCATTGTGTGGGTGAACAGCTGATCTTAATCGTTCTTCATTACCTGTATGCGCAAGCGTGCACATTAATAGGCTATTAAGTTGATTTAATTACTTATAGACCTTCGCGCTCGCTTCCTATGTCTGTTCTTTGGATTTATCTATATAAAACACACATATTGAAAGTTTAAAACGGGTATTATAGCGCGAAAATTAACCAAAGATAAGCATTCAGCTTACCTTAGCTGTGTGCCCGATGTTGCTCACTGATTCATTATCAACTAGCTAAAAACAGCTGATTGGTGAGCGGTTCTCACTTTGACGGTATTAGTAATTTAACCAATGATTTTTGGTTAATTTCTTACCGTAACACCCGGTTTAAACTATTAATATAATGTTTAAACTATTATTTTAATAATTATTTTAAACTATTAATACAATTTTTTTTTGTTTGAAAGCCGATGCCTTCTCATTTTTATTTTTGGTGGAAAGAAGATATTTCCAAAGTTTTCCCATGATATCATCAAACCCTGATTTCCTGGGTTTGATGATGGCAAACCCAAATCGAAGGGAATTTTAAAAAATCGTATGTGTAGGCTAGTACTCGTTCAAATCGGGTCTTTTTTCTTTAAAAAATATGAATAAAAACATAGATATTCACTTAAACTCGCACAAAAAAAACTTCAAGAGCTCATATTGCATACAGATAAATATTCAAATGCAAAATTGTAAAAGAGTTAAAATAAATCTAAATGCTCTAATTCATCAGCAGCATCATTAAGAAAAGCAAGACACAGTATCTGACGCAAGAAAATGCAAATGTACTATTGCTTTACGTAAACTTAGTTAAATACAACCTAAATAAATTGAATGTAGATTCATGTAGTTAAATCAGTGTGCTAGAAACATGACAGATAAATGGACAGCGTTATACGGTTTATATCTTTTTTCAATCTAATATATAAAACTAGTGGACTCGACAGACGTTGTCCTGTCTTAACTATTAATGTGAATATCTAGGGTGGCCTGTGCCCAGCAGTGGATGTGATATTTTTCTTTTGTAAGAACCTTCTGCTGTCATTAGTGAGCACAATAAAAGAAGAATTAGCGAAATCGGTCCACCCGTTCCGGAGTTATGGAATGACAACGAAAAGTGGCTTTGATTTTTATATAATAGACTAGCTGTCCCGGCAGACATTTGTTTTGCCATAGGAAGTCGCTTTTGTACCCCGTGTATTGGATGAAAGACACCTTTTAAACCTTCCCTGGACTTCCACGTGTCATTCAAGACCAAAATTAGCCAAATGAGTCCAGCCGTTGTCGAGTTTTAGCGAGACTAACGAACATCAATTCATTTTTATATAATAAGAAGAAGAAGATGTTAGTTACCGTACTCCTCCGAAACAGATTTACCGATTTTTACCAAATTTTATAAGCGTATTCTACCTACTTGTCTGAGAATCGGCTACTATCTAGTTTGTATGCATCTACCAGTTGGATTTCTACCAATACACGGGGTATAAAGGCAACTTATTATGGCAAAACAAATGTTTGCCGGGACAGCTAGTTATTTATAAATGTATGTTTGGTATTCATACAATGTGAACGGAACCTGTACTGTTAGTGAATGTCTCAAAAGCTTTGTAAATGTGTAAATGCAAAATTAGTTCATATATTGCCGTGTGGTGTCAGCGAATAGAATACGTGGTGTCACCAACGCAGCCCAACTTTCCCCTTCATGGAGGTCGTAAGCGGCGACCGAGAGAGCTCTCCAGAGAACGGGCTCGCTCTCTCTGAGTTGAATCACAACACCACTGCGATCGCCAACCCGCCTGCCAAGCGTGGCGATTATTGGCATTTCACCCCCAAATGACGGAAATCAATTGGTGGAAGCCCTCGTCTAGCAGTGGACGTTATGTGGCTGATGATGAAAAGTTGGACAAGTTAAGAGGCCAATGAATTCAATACATAGTATAAAACAAGTCGCCTCCCGCTGTCTGTCCGTATGTATGTTTAAATCATTAAAACTACGCAACGCATTTTGATCCGGTTTTGTTTAGCAGATAGAGTGTAATGTCCATGTATTACACATATACATCTTCCTCAAGAATCAAGTGATCCAGCGATTCTTCTCAAAATACAGAACGTCATCAAAAATCCGTTCATCATCAGCCACATGACGTCCACTGCTGGACGTGGGCATCCTCCAATGATTTCCAAAATCATTATGCACATTATACCACATAAACACTATTAATAATGTATATTGGCAAAACGTTTACCGGGTCAACTATTGTTATAACATATTCATAATTAGTAAATATTTTTATTCGGAAACTGAGTTACCTGATTTAGTTCAGTATTACTAACGTTTTGTCCTAATCTTTAAAGTTTGACCTTCTTTCTTACTCATCTCGCTGTATCGTGTTGATAAAAAAAACACAGAAAATCTCACGACAAGATCAATTAGAACATAAATTCTTGATCTTAAAACACTTACTTTACTACTTCGCGTTCTTTACTTAATAAGAGAGAAAAAAACGTGGAATCTCATTGATTATTTGCATTAATCACTTCATCATAGCTTAGCTAATGGACGTTTGCTTTTAATCAAGTTTTTTTTTACGTCAACTGTAGTATAATGTAAAGTGATCTTTTGTTCGAACGAAAGATGGAAAAGAATGGCAGTAATTTTCTGTTCTGCAATAATTCAACATGAAATTCATGACGCCATAATTTGTCAGATTCAATAAATCACTGACCATTATTAAGTACTAGATGTACCCGACGATTTTACCAGCAGTTTATAGGTTCCCGTGGGAAAATCTACATTCATCCCTATCATAGAAATACGTGACCAAACAAACTTCCAATCATCTAAACTATCGGTTTTAGAATATTAGAATTAGATAAAATAGATCGATGTCTTTATTAAGCTTATTATATTTGGAAAATAACTCTATTCAGCGGTGTGTTTAATAACGCTACAATAATTGTCAAATAATGTGTCGTTTCTGTGTCAATCGAGTGATTTTAATTTGTTAATATTAATAAATTCCATTCTGTCTCAGCAATTTAATCTGAATTGTCATAGAATTATCGTAGACCACATCGCTGCTTAACATCAGGCAGGATGGTGGTCAAACGCTTGTTCACTGTGTTTAAAAAAAAGACATATGTCGTCTTTATTATTACACTACAAAAAACGAGATGTATGACCTGTAAAAACATTTCCAAGCTACATTTACGGGTAGAACCGCAAAAAGTCACCTAGTATCACCTCTAATTGTTATAAAACTTCAGCAAAGTAACTAGAGCGTAGGTGGAAGTTTAATTGCATCCGTTGAAATTTCGTTAAAACACGACTCTTAATAATCGCAGTAATTCACATAATTACACAATACGTTTTATAACATGATATCTCAATCTTAATTAATTAGAGATTGGCTGCTTGACCTTTGTAAAATCTTCATCGTTTATTATGCATAGAGTAATATATTCGGAGTCATTTTGTTAGATTAGCATTTTTATTCAGCTGTTTGTGCAGTGACTAAAATTCTTGGTGCCTATTTATAGCCAATGATTTGTTATTAGGTAACATTGTGAATGACCTCCTTTCAGGTAACAGGATAAATGAAGTACACACATCAAAAGTGTGTAGGGATCAAGAACATTTTTATGTCTTAAAAAAATCTAATTTATTTAAATCAAAATCTATTATTCTGGATTGGTCTCCTACCTAATTCCCATAGTTTAAACCAAATTAAATATCGGTGAAATACATAACAGAAAAATGCATACAGAAAAATTGAAGTCGGTTAACAAAGTCGCCTTCCGTTGTCTGTCCATATGTATGCTTAGACCTTTAAACTTCGCAACGGATTTCGATACAGTTTATTTATAATAGATAGTGTTATTCATGAGGAAGATTTATATGTAGGTATAATACATGCAGTAGGAACTCACTGGACTCGTGCGAAGCCGGGGCGGGTCGCTAGTGTAATATAAAACCAATAAATAATATACAAAATATCGTCCAACATTTAAGTCGCTAAGAAACTATAATTATTAAAAGTGTAAAGAATCAAGAACACACAGAATAATTTACTAGTAATAATAGCTTAGGACTATTATTGGTTATTAGCTAACTAGGCAGCGCGGGCGCAGCGTGTCTTCGATAAGTCATTGAAAAATTACTTAAGTAAATTTTTGTATTCACCTTTACCCACATTGGCGTTTATAATTGTCTTAGCATTGAGACGTCGATTTTGCATATCGAGATAGGCAAAATTAACATTCTTGGGGCCGTATTCAACAACACTAGTCAAGTGTCAATTTAGTATGATTTTTTCTCTTCATCATCATCAGCCCATACTTGTCCACTGCTGGACTACTTGTCTCTTACTATCAGACATTTTCCCTTATTTCTCTTAGATATGACAGATGGCGTTAGCTGTATTAGAGGGGATAAATGTCAACGAAATGTCTAACTTCAAGTAGTCAGTATTGAAGGTGACAGTTATTTTTTTATTGTTTGTTTACATATTACAAAAGTTTAAATAACTTACCCAGAGAAGTAAACGTTCTAAAATATAACTGACAGATGTCGCCCTGGACACCTACTAGCGACATCTAGATAATATTTTTTGAAAATTCATAATAACATGCGAAAAGACAAAGGTTACTTGAGGAGAGGTCTGTGCTTGAGGGAGTTTCAGAATACGGGCTTTTAGTGGCGACGTCACTATGGCGAGCGCATGCAAACAATGATGTAGGTACTTAAACAAAAATTACACTTTGCCTGAGGTTCTTTTTAATAACTCTTCATTGTAAAGTGGTATGCAGTTAGATAAGATCATGTGATTTGGGTTAGTTACATTCATGCGCCTACTTTTGTTTGTACAGTCAAAGACTGCGGGAGAGGAAATATTTCCGGTATTTATTATTGTCAAATGTTCCATTGATTGAAATGGATGTCATAGGAAAAGTTTGGTGTCTTGACAGGACGTGTTCTGAAACACGGCAAAGGGAAAAGGACGCAAAACACGGGACGAAATGTAGGAAATAGTTAATTTATGTATGCATGTACAATTTCTATCCATCAGTGAAACCAGACCTTGCCATCCCGGTTGTTCTGCATGATTTCTCAACCTGGCCCCCAGTACCCTCTTTTCTGCTCTTGTTTCCCACGATCCCCTGCGTATTTTAGTCCAAAATATCAAGAATTAACTTTTCACCTTACCGTTTCCAGGTCCGGTGGTGTTCCCCCCCTCGCCACCCGGCGACCCCTCGCAGACCAGCGGCGTGGTTGTGGGCGCCTCAGGTTTCGGCTTCGTGCCCCCCGGCTCGCAAGGTAACAAGCCCTTTGGCCGACGGTGAAGACCCAGCCTTACCCCAACGCACACCGTAGATAGTACAAATGGTTGCATGCTGAAATACCATACAACAGTTACACGCGAAAGTCAGTCTTGAAGACAAATTAATAAAGTTTATTTTGCTTAATGAGATTGGAAATTGAGGAAACAAGTATCGAGTGTTCCAAAATAACGTGGTGGGTGAATAACTTCACAAGTCACTTGATTTTGAGATGTATTTATCAATCACGAAGTGTTTGAACATTAAAGACTAAAGCCTCAGTATTTTACTCCGTTCTCATCTTTTCTTCTTACATTTTCTGAATTTCTGACTTTTCTGTGTCTAATTCGTAACTTCTTTGAGCACATATGACTTTTTTTAGTATAAGTAACTCATTTGTTAGTTTTTGCAAGAGTTGAGTCGTTTGGTTTCTTTTCTAATGGGCTAAATGTACCTCTAAAAATGCAAAAAGTCGTATGTGACGAAAATACGATGGAATGAATTGCTTCGGTAAATGATGCAAAATTATGAATAAACGCAATATACTTGGCGTCTTTGTTAATTTATATACACATTCAAGAATTTCTATAAATAAGTATTGCATGTATAAATGTAAGAAAAAGTCTTAATATCAGTATTTGTAGTAATTTTCAAAATTTCTAGCACTTTTTATGTGATGTTGTTTTACCGAAAGATAAAATTACAATAAAATAACATTTGCCGTAGCTTAATAATACAAATTGCATGAACATATTACTTAACATTGCAACCGTAGATGGTTTTGGTAAAAATATGGCTTAGTACTATCTAGTAAGTTTATTTTATAAGTTTTTGAACTGGACCTATATTACAATGATGTTTTCATAAAAATGTACGATTGTCTTTTGTTGTGAAAAAATGTTTTTTTTTTTAATAATATTGTGTTCTGTAATGAGTCCAGTTTATAAATTACTCGCACACTTTGTTGTGTGAATCTGAATAGATTGTAAATAGTCAATGTGTAAATATTTGTAATTTATTTTATGGAAAATAAAACGTTAGAGATTTTACCTGTTTTATTCCTAAGATAAATATACCTAGACATTTACTCATTTTTTTTTGTATGTTAAATAATAAGTTTTCACAATCACTGCATGACTTTCAGCACCGCACCGCACAGCACATTAATTTCAATGCACATTTGAAAACACTGCCGTCTTCCGAAGTGAAATCATTTAAAAATGTATTTAATTATTTATTAATGTCATTATTAATGATTCTTCGCCCAAAGCTAACAATTGTGTCCTGTCTCCTATTTGTCATTTGATTTTTCGTTTAATTTTTAAATACCTGTTTCATTTATTCTCAAGCTGACCTGTTCTTACGATATGTTTTAAATTACTATTATCTATTACAAAGTAGAAATTATTCACGTTTTCCCATTTCATCAAGAATTGAAGATTTCATTGTCATTGTCTACATCTCGAAACCGCCAAAAAAAGTGAAAACATCTTTATTATGTTTTCACTCATGTTCTACGAACTCATAATTTTATGGATTTGTGTTGAAAGGTAAGTTATTTGTGGATCGGAATCCTCAATGAGTTTCGCTGATATTTAATAAGTTCGGTAATATTATCGCACTTATTATAATTTCGTGTATTCATGTATTTTCCAAGTTAAAAAAGCATTCTTAAAAAAAGCAACTTAGAAAAGCATTCGCAAATCAATCTCCTCATGTCGTCTGGTAGTGATCACTTCATTTCATGTCATCTTCCTACCTTGGTATACCATAAAAATCAACAGTTCGAATTGAATTATAATAGGTTTAATTGCCTAATGGCATACATAAACATGACACAAAAGGCAAGTCTCATTAGATATATCTCTAAATTATGATATTACAGGCACAAGGCACCTGAAACAACCCAAGAAACGGAGAATACCAGGTGTGGCAGGAAATTGCATTAAATATGCAGAATACGCATGCCAAAAGTTTCTTATCAGATTACCTAATGTATATAAGTAGGTAAAGTTTAAAGATACTAGGATTATGACACAAAATTATACAAACCATGTACTACGAGTAGGTTGCTACAAAGTTAGACTACTGATAATACCTCCCCGATTAGTAACAGGAATCTCATCATTACGCCTTTCTCCCAGAGGGGTAGACAGAGATTACATATCTTCATTTGTCACAGTCCTTACATACCCTTTTCGCTTCATCTACATTCGTACATCTTTTCTTCTACCTTTCGCCAGGAAATGTCCAATCTTGTATGAAAGAAACATGCAGGAATAAACGTCCGACTATGTATGTCCTTCTGGGGCAATGGCTCGGGCGACCTGTACTCACCTGGCCCTTTACATAACCAATGTAAATCTCTTTCGTAAATCGTCTCTCATCCATCCTTTCCATATGCAAGATTATTAAAATATATTGTGAATAACTAACTGTCCCGTCAAACATTTTTTTTTGTCGTAAGAAAATTTTGCTATTGGAAGAATAATTCAAGACAGAAGAGAGTGAGAGAGAAATCGGTCCAGCCGTTATTTATGAACTGATGGCCTCTATGACTCGTAAGGCTTTGGTTTTGGAAGCAGAGTTTTTCCAATAAAATAAGGAATTCCAGTGTCACGCTTCTTTACAGTAGTATACCTAACAACTGGTAAAGGATTACTATGATATTAGTCGCAAAACAGGAAAAAAAATTATGACTTCCAAAAGCAACATTTTCTTACATTAAACCCGTTTAACTAAGGGCCTATTTTGCACGGGACCAACAGGATAATGCTTCTTATCCTACCTCCTGATCTGTGTGTATGTCTTCCTTATGCGGTACACATGGACGAATTGAGAAGCTATCTTTTGTTTGAAGTCGGTTAAAATGACACATTGCGTAGTTTCTATCGTTTGGACTGTTAATCGCTAGTCAGACAATTTTTCCCTTGGGCTGCATAACAATTATTATTCCAACTGCACAGTAATTTAAACTTGCACAACGATTAATGTCTCGATACGTGCGTAACACAAACGTCTAGTTTAGACAATCGAAACACTCTATCTAGTGTTGTCAATCGATATTCGAGTATCGATGGTAGAAATATTGCCGATAGTATCGAAATAATAAAATACATTTCTCACACGGTCATATTGTGACCTAGGTACTATCGATAGTGATATTTTTGATGTACAAAGGCTAACTGTTGCAACAACAATCGATAAAAGTGAGCGTTTACTTATTGTATACTGCGTGTAATAGAATCCCGAGCAATGGTCTTGTAAACGTTGTTGAGTTCGTCAATATGAACAAATTTACTTTTTTTTCACGCATTTTCGCCATAGGAAAAGTTGTTTATTTTGACTTTGATTCAAACGAAATTTCTAAGCCAATTACTCGGAAACCTTTTCCACGCAGTATTGAAGATCGAGAATATGGCAACTTATGGCATAATATGGGTGAATGAGGCAAAATAGGTGTGTCAGGGTCGTAGCAAGTCCCTTGTCTCTGCCTGCCCTTCTGTGAGTTAGGCGTGAAGCTATGGATGTGCAAAGTACTATCGATATTTTTTGGTAATTTTCGAGGTCAACTATCGATAGATCCATAGTTTGACAACACTAACACTATGAATAGAATATGAATGAGTGCAAATGACGACCTTGGCCTAAGACCGGCAGTGTATTGGCTCTTTTGTTTAGAACATTGTAGGTTTTATTTATATCTCGTTATCTTGTCGCGGTTGTGAATGGTACCAATAGATCACGACTTTTTTTTATTTGACAGGTTGTTTGGCGATATTTTTATTATTGTGTGCCTTTTACTTTTTGACAAGAAATCTAAAGCTGACATAGATAAAGACTGAAAAGAAACATGCAGGAATAAACGTCCTTAGTCCTTAGTCTTTAGCAAGGTTAACAGTGTCTTTGCAAATAAAGATGTCCTTTCTTTTAACCTTATAAACAGATAATAGCGACAATCGATCAATTCTTTTCGCATCCCGAATACTCCAAAAGTCACATTTTGCGAGTACTACACTCACATAATTCATAGGTTGAAAGAGGACCTTTGGGGAAAAGATGACGTTTACAAGTCTTTGGTAATTTTAGCCTGAAGATTACTGAGGAGTGGCCTGTAAGTACCTATATAATGATCATCTCAGCACATATAGCATAGGCGCATATCCACCCTACCTACATTTGAAATTCTATTTTTAGGACAAGGTGGATTCTTGGATGCAGTTTTTCCCATTATCCACCCGGGGGTGGATTTTCTAGGGTAGATATTCGGAATAAGACAAAAATAGTTGTGTGGTTTTACGAAACCACGGTACAAGTGAAACACTTTTTTTCACATTATAGACATTTAACTAAACATTTTTGGAATAATATTTCATTAAAGGTACAAAAATCGCCTTATCAATCTTAATTTTATGAGAGCCTTTCACTTTATCCCTACTCCGCGGCCGACCGTCACGCGTCATGTATCACCCAGACGAAAAAGTTTGGGACGAAGTAATAAAAGTTTCACTTTAAAAAGGTTTGTCAATAACGAGACGACGATATGGAACTGCCATAAATATACATACATACACTTCACGCTCGTCTCCCAGAGGGGTAGGCAGAGACTACAGATCTCCATTTGTCACGGTCCTGACATACCCCTTTCGCTTCATCTACATTCATACATCTTTTCATACATGACTGTTCGAGTACTTTTCACGCCACCTTCGGTGCCATAAACATTCGTTCTTATCAGTAGTCATATAGAAACACTTCACTTGTATCTAAGTCAAATATTCTTAACAAAAAGCTGAGTTGCTAGAGCAGTTTTAATAACAAACCCAACCCAATATAGACAATGTAAATAAATACCCAAAAGGTGGTCGTCGAAAACCCGTGTGATTTGCAAAACACACATACGAAAACGGACACATATTGTTATACAAGTTTCATACAAGCGACCACAGAATATGAACTCAAGTTCCCAATAAAAAGATCAACAAGGCTATAAAAACATCACCCGCCTCTGTCAAGCGTCATTCGAAAAAGGTTTCAAAACTGAATTATTCATAATCAACCTTTTAAATTATATTTTGGCAAAACACCCCGATGACTTTATTAATTTCTTGGTCCGAATGAAAGTAGAGTATTTTAGGACAAATTGAAAGTAACAAAAATTGTTTAGATGTTGACCTTGCGATGTATTCTGTATCTTAAGTTATAGAGATCAAGTTAAAGTT